>JAFEUB010001431.1:422500-440000 GCA_024529925.1 Ophthalmolycus amberensis
TTTAGAGCATGGTTCCAAGAGACTTATATTTAAGTCTCCATAGGAGACATGTGCTTACCAACTTTCATACATGTAGCTCAAACGTAGCGCTGGGGCTGCTCTTTCGAAATATTGTAGGGGGCGCTATAGAGGCAATTTAAAACGGCCAAGCCAAAAAACCACATACACTATGTCTTCCTGTGACCTACGACACATGTACAAAGTTTCATGAGTTTTTGAGCATCCCAACACACTCAACCATCAGCTTCCTGTTTCATGGCGAACGATGCGTTGCCACGGCAACACCGTTCAACGAAAGCGCACAATATTCATGATCATGCATCATCAATGTCTTAAGGCTATCCGTACCAAAACTGAGACTCATCAGGTCATCAGGCTAGGAGGTATAAAGAAAAGTATAAAATATGACATTTCCTTTCGCCAGTAGGTGGCGCTATGAGGTATTGAATTTTTTTCAATTGAAATATGTTCAAGCTTGATGTAGCATCATGCAAAAGAAGTTTTATGCAGATTGCATAATGTACCTTGGAGTTATAAGAACTTATAAGAATTGATTTTTTCCAAAACAGTGAGGCAAAATGGCCGCCACGCCACGTCAAGGTTCTTCGATGAAAGCGCGAGATTTTGATAACTTTTAATCACAAAGGTCTTAAGAACAACCTGACCAAAGGAGAAGTTCATCGCATAAATTCTCTAGGAGGAGTTCGTTCAAATGCGAAGGCTGAAATTGGCGAAAAGTGGCAAAAATGCCAACTTCGCGGGTCTACTGTAGCGCCCCCTAGTGGTTGAATTCAAAACAATTCTCAGGATATGTTACAGCATGCGATGTGCACATATGCTGCAAGTTTTGGAATTTTGGGACAAACGGTTGAGAAGTTATGTGTATTGATATTAAGCCACGCCCCTAAGAAGTTTATTGGTCCATATCTTGTAAACGGTAAGAGGTATCAAAAAGCTTTTAATAACTTTTGATGACGTAGCTCTAATAATGATCCAGAACAAATTTGGTAGTAATCGGACCCAGCATCTAGGAGGAGATAGAAAAAATGGGTTTTACACTAAATCCAAAATGGCGGAAAATCTAAGTAGGCGGAGCTTAGGGGTCTGAGAGGCTTTTTTTTAGATCTAGCGGATTGGGACATGTGGGTCAAATTTCAAGTAAATCGGACATACTGGCCGAGGGGCGTCGCCGTGGCGATTTGTAGGGGGCGCTAGAGAGCCATTTTTTTCCACACAAATATGCAAATTTGGGCCGCATGGGATTTACGCGAGATCTGAAAGGTGTCCAACTTTGGTGAGTTTTCATGCATGGCAAGTACCCCTACTAGGTCCATCCTCAGAAAAATAAGAATCACAAAAAAGAATAATCATGCCAATTTCAATAGGGCCTTCGCCAGGCCGACGTTGTCGACGGCTCGGGCCCTAATTAAAGCTGCAAGCAGCGATGTACGGGCCCTCGCACCTTCCCGCTTCTCGGGGTACTGGCGGGACGCTGGCACGAATGTCTTCGACCATCGGACAACGCATCCCGGAGTTTAACGTATTTTTCCCGCGTGGACTGTGTGACGCTGGAAATTATGTAGTGCAAATATTCCACCAGTTCCTGTATCCACTATGTGGCACTAGAGAACACTTGCAAACATGCATTATGTTGCTCTACATCAAGTATAGACCACATCATGTAAATATCATGTAAATCGGATGCCGTTTGTCACACAACGTCTTCCTGTTGCCAGTAGGTGGCGCTATGAGTGAAAATTGGCTTGTAGACATCCTCAGGCCATGACTGTTATCAAGTATGGCAAGTTTTGGACAGATGTGGCGTTAGGACCGGCTGCATCAAACTCAGAGTTGCCAAATGTCTTCCAGTTCTTTCTCCTGGCAACAGCTTTTGAGGCTTTTCTTGTCCAGTTACATCAGCTTGTTGTTTAATGGCGAATCATGTAAAATGGCCGCCACACCACGGCTACGCCATTCCATCAAACGTAAAGCTTTGAGTAACTTTTAATTGCAAAGCTCTTTAGATTGTAATGACCAAATTTGAAATGGATCTGACAAAGTCCCTAGGAGGAGCTAGTTAAAGTATAGCGACAAGTTATCAACGAACAATTCACACACAAATCAAAATGGCCGACTTCTGATTGATTTTAGAGTATGGTCTCCAGAGACTTTTCTTTAAGTCTCCATGTGATACAATGTACTTACTAAAATTTCATACACCTATGTCAAACGTACTGCGGGGGCTGCATCGGCGAAATTTTGTAGGGGGCGCTATTGAGCCGACTTGCCAATCTGAAACATTAACATCACATTTGAAAACATTCAAGATTTCAAATGTGTGTGCCATGTTTGGTTCTGGTTGGAGCATGTTTAGCCCCTCAAACACACATGGCGAAGAATGCATTGCCACGGCAACGGCCTTTCACAAAATAACAACCTTTGATTAACTTTTCATCACATAGGTCTTTAGATTGTTCTGACCGAATTTGAAGTTGATCTGATTAATTCCCGAGGAGGAGTTCGTTAAAGTAGAGCGCCTGGAAATGACAAAAACGACACTAGAAATTCATATAAAATTCAAAATGGCTGACTTCCGGTTGGGTTTAGGACATGGCCCCAGGAGACTTTTATTTAAGTCCACATGTGATACATGTGCCTACCAAATGTCATACATCTAGGTGAAACCAGAAGTTGGGGCTGCATTCTAGGTGGCGCTATCGATTAATTTTGCCCGACCTTCGCCCAACGACTCAATTTCCTTGTTATTTTCACCGATCCTGAATTTTGTGCAAATTTTGAAGAATGGACGTGTAGTCCAAGCACCTCTTTTTCCCCTTGAAAGACGCAGAATAATAATAAGAAGAATAAAAAACATTTGAAGAACAACGTCGGTGCTCGGGCCCTAATAATGTGCTGATAAGACAATGAATTATCATAAACTCTACATAGGTGATATAAAGCTACAGACCGTCGTCAGTCAGAGACTCCATGGACAGAGTCCTGCTCCTGAAGTTCAGAGACTCAGTGGACTGAGACAGAATCCTCCTGAGACCCACAGACTCCTCACTCATCCTGAGAGACAGACAGGTGGAGGGAGAGACAGGTGAGAGTGAGACAGACAGGTGGAGAGACTCTACACTCAGTAGAAATGATTCAATAGAATATTATAAACACATTAAACTGAACTACAAATTGACAAATAAAATAATAATAATAATAATAATATGAAGGGGGCCTTATATTATATATAGTGATAAATACATCCAACAACCAATCAGGCGGCAGCTTGCTCTCACCCTGCGATGTTATTGGTGGAGACGCTCTTGGCCAATGAGAGGCCGGAGCGAACGCGTCGGGGCAAAGACTGACGAAGACTGTCGGAGGGATAGATGGCCGAGCTGGGACGCTCCTTCATCATCGGAGCTGAGGACACAAAACACAATGTCAAGATTAAAGTACAGAAGAAGAAGAAATGCTCTTCTTCTTCACCTTTAAAGAAGCAACACAGATATTTGATGTAGAATCTGATCGATTATAAATCCAACAAATACAACCAGTTTCTATCCTGATAGACACAAACAGAATGAACACTGGATCCTACGATTCCCACAATGTAGCTGGATAGTGTCCTTCAATGTGACAGACAGACAGACCGACAGACGGGTTGACTCACTTTTGGTGCGCATGGTGACGTTCTGCAGAGCTGAACTGTTTCTCGACAGCGTCAGCTTCTGTTGCTGTTCGGGAGAGACAGACAGGCAATCAGAACAGACAGGCAGAGAGACAGGCAGCCAGAGAGACGGACAGGTAACCAGTGAAGACAGTTAGACAGTTCTTACCCGTTGCTTCATCTTGGCACAGCTGGCCAGACTGTCTCTGCAGCGGTTATGGATGGTGACGTTACATGCTGAGAGACAGGCAGGCAGACAGACAGAGAGAGAGAGAGAGACAGGTAGCTGGTCAGAAAAATGTTAGTCATATTGTGTACCTGTACATCAGAGTACACCCGTACATCAGAGTACACCCGTAGGTCACAGTACACCCGTACTTCACAGTACACCCGTACGATACAGTACACCCGTACATCAGAGTACACCCGTAGGTCACAGTACACCCGTACATCAGAGTACACCCGTACGTCACAGTACACCCGTACTTCACAGTACACCCGTACGATACAGTACACCCGTACATCAGAGTACACCCGTAGGTCACTGTCAAGTTATCCGTCTTTTTACTGTTAAGTTAAAGTTCTTAACGTCTGCATTTTCCCCACTTGAAAGGGATCGAGTCCACCTGAAGGGTCCCAACTGGATTCCACTCAAAAACCAAACAACTTTTCCTTTTTCCTCCTTTTATTTTTGCTGCTCTCCAGATCCATGCAATCGTTATGACAAGTCGGGTTAAACTACTGAACCTCTGGACATCGACAAGGCCTCGGATGGCTGAACCCGCAGGTGGTCTCCTGTGTTCAGTTTGTGCCCGGTTCTGATTTTGTTCCGCTTTCTTTGCGTTGGCTCTCGTCAGCGCAGCAACAAATGCTTTCTTTTGCAATTTGTTAATGCTTTCTCTGGCAGCGGTTGCTAGCTCCTTAGCTGATTTGATTGGCCACTCATTCACTGGCAAACTTAGAAACTTTGGTCCATTTTGCCACTCTGAGTCCCCATCCAGGTCTTGAGGGTTGGCCCCTCTGGTGATTATATCAGCAATATTTTGCAGACCAGGGATCCACCACCAGTCTTGGATCCTTGTGCCGTTTTGAATTTCTCCAATCCGATTTGCAAAGAATGTTTGATAGCCATAGCTTTCTCGCTGTACTGCACCAAGGACTGTTTGGCTATCGATCAAATGGTACCACCGCTCAACTTGGATTCGGCTGTGTAGCTCAAAGTACCTTCTTAGCCGTGAGGCAAACACAGCTCCACAAATCTCTGCCTTGACAGCGTCACCTTTGCAGTCCAAGGGAGTTAATTTTGCTTTAGACTCCACCAGTCTAACGACTGGGCCCTGGTCTGAGTTCCACCTTAGGTACATCACTGCGCCATAGGTATGTTCGCTTCCATCGGAGAACGTGATTGCCCAAGGTTTCTCAGTGTAGCATGGAGGTGTTAGTGCTCTGGTGAACATGACTTTGCCGAGTTGGATGTACTCTTCGAATAGCTTAATTGCATCCTCCCTGAGGTCATCTGAGAGTGGTGTGTCCCATGTGTCTTTGACTGGACATCTTTCGCTCTTTGCCTCTTGGAACGCCCTTCGCACCAGAATAGCTCCCTTTTGCTTAGCAGGAGTTACCAGGCCGACTGGGTCAAAGAGCCCTGAAACTTGGCTGAGCAGCTCTCTTCGTGTCAGGGGATTTGGTATCCGATCTCTGACTTGTCCTTGATGAAGGTCCTGGCCAATTCTCATCTTCTTCTTTCTCTTCGTGAAATTGATTGCGATCATGACATGGAGCTTGTCTTCTTCGACCATGTAGCCCAGGCCGAGCGCCTTATTGTCATCATCGCTCATTTGGTTTGGCAGGACCATGGTGTTCGCCAACTTGTCCTTCCAACCAATCCTCCCCCTCTGCCCAGAAAAGACCCATGGCTTGAGCTCGAAACCTCCAGCTTTCAAGATCTGCTTTACATTTGCTGTGATGGTTTTTAGCTGGTCCAGATCATTGTGGGATGTGAGAATGTCATCAACGTAGCTGTCCTCCTGTAGCACCCGACGCTCCTCGTTGAGGTGGGTGAAAGGAGTGAGGTTAGCAGTCTCGCGCATTGCCAGCTGTGCAATGCACCCTGCCGGTTTGTCTCCGATGTTTACTCTCGTGATTGCATATTCTTCCAGCTCTTCAGCCTCCGAGTCTCGCCAGAGGAATCTATGAAGGTGTACTTCCCGGTCCTCCAGCCAAACAGAATTGTACATCTTTTTTATGTCACCCAGGGCAGCATGTACTCCACACCTGAATCTGAGAAGGACAGCGCGAATCTGGTTGAGGACATCTGGACCTTTCATTAGCAGATCATTCAAGCTCACACCTCTGAACTTCTGACTGCTGTTCCACACAAGTCTTACTGGGGTTGTGACAGAGTGTGGATTAGGAGCAATAAGGTCACTCACATACCACACTGGCCCAGTCCAGCCATTTATTGCGTCCTTGGACAGTTTGATTGCCGCTCCTCGGTCAACCATGTCATGCACTTGAGCGGCATAGGCAACCCTCCACTCTGGTTCCTTGGCTAGCTGTCTTTCTGTCCTGAGAAACGTAGCCTCGACTGTCCTTTTATTGTTTGGCAGAGAGGCTGGATCCTCTAACCAAGGATATCGGGAATGCCAATGTGGTTCCTCGCTGTGGTCATCACCTGTGACATAGGTGAGGCCTTCCTTTACTATTTCGAGTTCCCTCTCCTCAGCAAGAGTCATTTCTTTGCCACCTGGCTGGCATTTTCCACAGCGGCAACCCCCACATTTTGGCTCACATGCTGCACCAATACTGTCCCATTTCCACCACTCAAGGAAGTCTTTATTGGTGGTTGAAGTCCTTGACTCCTGAAGCTTGGTGGCAACCTGTTTGTCCGACAGAAGTTTTACTGGTGTCCTGCTAGTGAGCTCCTCGTACTTTACAGCCGCTGCTCTCATTGACCTCGCAAAGTGTGTCTTGGACATGTGGGCTGACACAGTAAGTTCCTCAAAGAGGCCGGGATGCGTTCCGCCGACCGTCTTTCCAAGTGGTCCGTCCCACAGTACAAGATTTCCAACAGCTTTGGTTCTTTGTGGTGCCAGTTGACCTTCTCTATGACTTATGAGCAAATTTATTTCTTTGGGTCTCACAAGTTCATCAAGTGGTATGTCTGGGAAGAATTTGTGCAGCTGCTCCGGCGTCACATGTTTGTGGATGTTTGCAATGCTGTCCAGTCCATAACAAACCAATTGATGGGGTTATGAGAGTTCCCTTGGGAGTCTTCACTCTGATCTTTAGAAGATACCGCCTTGTCTCCACACGAACCTTCATCCCTCCAACTCCATGGACGACGAGAGTCATTTCTTCACTCCTGAGGTTCAGTCCGCTTGCAGCCTCGTGGGTTATATAATTTGTGTCTGAAGCCAAATCAATTAATGTTCCGATTTTTTGTCCAGCATTGGCTGTGACCTCGAGAAGCATCATAATTACTGGTAGCTCTTGTAATCCACTTTCCACTAGAAGGCTCGGTTGATCTCTCACAGTGCTGAAGGCTCCTGAAGCAGTGTTGGAAAAAACATCCCGACATTCTTTTGCCAATTCAGGTGACAGTTTGCTGAAGAACTCCTCTTGATCCCTCGTGGACTCTCTCCAGGTTTTCTCTCCCCCTGGGCCATATCTGTGCCTTTTCTGACCCATGCCGTTCCTGTTCACCTCAGCATTGGGGCACAGGTGGTAGTGATGCCCAGGAGCATGCTCATCTTTGCAGCCTTGGTCTTTACACAGAAAGTCAGTTTTGCAGTATGAAGAGTCATCATGAACCTCAAGACACCTTCTGCATGCTCCCAACTTTCTTACTGCAGCCTTCTTCTCTCCCAGCTTCAGTGCACGAAATTGTCTGCAAAAGTAGAGCTTCTTCTTATGCTTTCCATCACCACAGACTACACACCCTATGGGGTCATTGTCTGATTTGGTAGCCTTGGTTCTTGCATGTCTTGGCTCCCAGCTGGTCTCTTTCCTACTAGGCTCCTCATCCCTCAGTTGCTCGAGCTGCTCATATATGCTTTCTTGGCCTTTGAGGAATGTCAGGAGACTGTCAAATCGATTCTCTGGTGCTACTGCATTTGTCCTGTCAGTGACATAGACTAGCCACTCCTTCTTCAGAGTTTCTGGAAGCTTGCTTTCGATTGACTTTGTTACCAGAGGATTTTTGATTGCGCCCGTGTCTCCAAGATCGCTCAAATCTTGAAGTGCCTTCTCCACAGCTTGGATTAATTCCACAATCCTCCGCGGCTGATGGCTTCTGACAGCTGGCATCCTCTGCAACTCCTCCACTATTTCAATGGCAATAGCAATTTGATTGCCATAGCGGTTCTCTAGGACTCGGAAGATATCACCTGCGGTGGTATAGGTGGTAAGGTGAAGGTCCCTCGTGACTTTGTCATCCAGACTGTCCAGCAGCTGAAACTTTTTCACCTCCCTTGAACCGGTCGGCTCACCCTGCTTCTGGAGTGCTTCCCAGTCCTTTTTCCACCTGTGGAAGTCACGTCTATTTCCAGTGAACTTTGGAAGGGATGTAGGCTTCAGTCTGATGGTGGCTGGCATGGGGTACCTTGAAGTCATGGCCCCAAGTGATCTTTCAGCATCCTCCTCTCGCCTAGCCTGTATGTAGTCCGCCTTTCTGGAGACCAACTTTGGAAGGAGGAGTTGAAGTCCTTTTAAGTTTCCTTGAAAGTCCTCTTGCTCACTTTTGGGGATCCATAGCTTCCACCGACCGTGCACCTCCTTTACAGTCTTTACCAGTCCTTGCAGGTGGTTAAGCATGAATTCATATGCCTCGTGGTTACCATCGGGCCGCACAGCAGCAACACGGTCACACTCGCTCTCTGCTGCCTGGAATGCTGTTGACAATTCAATCTCCCCGAAGTTGACCCAAAGTGCTTCCTGAATGAGACCCCTGGTCTCCTTTAATTTTGTCTCACACTCGTTGGAAGTCCTTCCTAGGTCAGCATTTTGCCGTTGGGTTAATACAGCACATTCATCCTTATCTAGCCCCGCCTCCAGTTCAGCAATGAATCCAGCCTCCACATCTTCATTCGCTCCCATGACTTTCTCAGCTTCGATTTTAAGCTTATTGAAACTGTCTCTGAGCTCCTCTTCAGACATGTCCTCATGAGTCCTGGTGATGCTGTTGACCAGACGCGTAAACAATCTTTTTGCTGTGGTTCGCTCCCCCTTGAGTTGTTCTACTGATTTCCCAGTAGCTTGATCCGCCATGTTTAATTTCAATCCCCAGGTTGCTTTCAGGTGAGAAGGTAATCCTCTTCAGTTTCCCTGCCCCTTTAGTTGATTGTCTTCCTTCCCCAGGATTCCAGTTTCCTGCTCCGGCTGTTCCAGCTGAAAGCTCCTGGTTTTCCTTGTCCTGGTCCGGCAGACTTTCCAGTTCCCCGGCTTTGCGGTTTTTTACTGTCAAGTTATCCGTCTTTTTACTGTTAAGTTAAAGTTCTTAACGTCTGCATTTTCCCCACTTGAAAGGGATCGAGTCCACCTGAAGGGTCCCAACTGGATTCCACTCAAAAACCAAACAACTTTTCCTTTTTCCTCCTTTTATTTTTGGTAGGTTCAGTTCAGTTCAGTACAGTTCAGCTCACTTAGTTCAGCTTAGCCACTTAGCCTTTTAGCTTAGCACTTTTAGCACTGTTAGCTGTTCAGTTCCTTCAGTCAGGTAAAAAACCTTTAAATTGAAAAGAAACAGGACCCATATTAAATACCCAGTGAATAATTTACGCAGGCAAAGCTTTCATAACGGCTTGATTAAATAAAGCACCAGTGTCAAATCCTATAATCTAAAATGCCCTGATATTAATAAACACAGTTAATGCTATCATGTATATTTACAATACCAACAGTGAATAATTTGACCTCATACTATTACAATTTACCGCAACCAGATAAAACACATTTGTGGACAATCAATCATTAAACAACAGCATTACAAACAAAGGGTGATCTGTGCATGCAGCTGTGAAGAGCAGGTTGCTACGTGCTAATGCTAGCAAACTGGACGGACAGTTTGCTTCACATCACTTTAAAGTCTTAGTTGTTTATACGCATGTGTCCGCTTTCTTACCGGCTGCCTCTCCAGACCTTTCCGACTCGTCAGTCATGCAGTGACGTCCGCAGATCTCCACCCGATACGATCTCGATGGTACTTGCTTGTCCAATTTCTGGACGATATTTTCTGCGACCCCGTGTGTCACTGGTTATATACACGCACTCAGGCAGATTGGTTCCGCCCTGCTTCCCCTCCGACCACACGCAGTCAGTATCAAACCCTTTACCAACGGTTTCATTTATTATTTTATTTACCATTAGTTTAAATTCCTTTCAGTTATTTATCCTGTTTCTATTTATATAAAAGAAAACCCCTGTTTGACTTGACAGTCACAGTACACCCGTACATCAGAGTACACCCGTACATCAGAGTACACCCGTAGGTCACAGTACACCCGTACATCAGAGTACACCCGTACAGTCACAGTACACCCGTACTTCACAGTACACCCGTATGATACAGTACACCCGTACATCAGAGTACACCCGTAGGTCACAGTACACCTGTAGGTCACAGTACACCCGTACATCAGAGTACACCCGTACATCAGAGTACACCCGTAGGTCACAGTACACCCGTACATCAGAGTACACCCGTACTTCACAGTACACCCGTACGTCAGAGTACACCCGTACGTTACAGTACACCCGTACATCAGAGTAGACCCTGTACGTCAGAGTACACCCGTAGGTCACAGTACACCCGTACATCAGAGTACACCCGTACATCAGAGTACACCCGTACGTCACAGTACACCCGTACGATACAGTACACCCGTACATCAGAGTACACCCGTAGGTCACAGTACACCCGTACTTCACAGTACACCCGTACGTCAGAGTACACCCGTACGTCAGAGTACACCCGTACGTCACAGTACACCCGTACATCACAGTACACCCGTACCTCACAGTACACCCGTGCGTCACAGTACACCCGTACGATACAGTACACCCGTGCGTCACAGTACACCCGTACGATACAGTACACCCGTACGTCACAGCACACCCGTACGATACAGTACACCCGTACGTCACAGTACACCCGTACGATACAGTACACCCGTACGTCACAGTACACCCGTACGTCACAGTACACCCGTACGATACAGTACACCCGTACGTCACAGTACACCCGTACCTCACAGTACACCCGTACCTCACAGTACACCCGTACGTCACAGTACACCCGTACGATACAGTACACCCGTACGATACAGTACACCCGTACGATACAGTACACCCGTACGTCACAGTACACCCGTACGTCACAGTACACCCGTACGTCACAGTACACCGGTAAGTCACAGTACACCTGTATGTCACACATTCCTGCGGCTAAAACCAAACAGATTCTGCAGCTGGTTTCTGGTTCTGGACCCATAGAACCTCCACTAGAACCCTGGAACCTCTTCAGTGACCCATAAAGTTCTTAAAGATCTTCAGAACATTTTTTATGATCTCAAAGAACCTCTAAAGAAATCTAAAGTCAACATTCATGAAAAGAAACAAAAGCAAAGACGAGGAAAAAATAGACTGCACTGTTTTCTGTGGTCACACACACGCACACACACACACACACATTAAACACATGTATCCCCTCGACCCACTTCTCAGGGTTCAATCTCAGCAGCCAATCACAACGCAGGATAACGTGTGTGTTAATCTGAAAATCTGAAGAAGTACATCTGTTCATTGTGAGGAGGATTAACACACCATCTGTTACACACACACACACACACACACACAGGTTGTGCTTCATGTTTGTTTTCCATGTTTTTCATTTATTGTGTTACATATTCTCCTCTTCTGTATTATAATAAGAGAATGAATGTGTGTTTGAGTGCTATATATAAATAAGTATATATATATATATACACACACACATACATACAGTATAAATACTGATATATTAGTATTACCTGGGCAGCTGAGCGCCTCCTTGGCCGTGATGCTCCTGTTGCAGGAGGAGCACAGCGTGGTGGACGACACCGTCAGGGAGGTGAACAGGTGGCCGTTGGAGTAACGCGCCTCCCTCTCTCGCGCCTCCTTCTCTCGCTCCTTCAGACGCACCTTCTCCTTGTTCTGAGGACAGACGGACGTGTTACACACACACAACAGGAAGCAGCAGGGACATCATGGGAAAGTTGGGAAAAAGGTTCAAATAGTCCTGGAGTGACGAGCTGGAAACAACCAATCAGCTGCTTCCATTTAACGGAACTTTAAACATCGTCAACAGACGTCTCTCGCAGTAGCAGCAAAGCCTCATGGGAGATGTAGTCCAGATAGAAACCAGCACTGTGACCTCATAATGAACTCAAAGTCAGGTGATTCAGACTGAATCTAAAAAAGGATTTAAAGTCATGCTCGGAAGGATCAGCACAGTAACGTGACGTTAACCAACAAGGCGGCCATCTTTAACGACAACCTGGCGAACAAAACAAGGAGTTGGTTTGTGGATGTACCCTGCTTTATGGTCTGTGTGACTCTAAATGGACCATAATGTACTAAATGAACATCATGCTGTATTGAAGAAGACTTGAAACTAGAGATTGAGACCATAAACTCATGTTTACAATGTTTACTGAGGTAATAAATCAAGAGAGAAGTAGAGTCAAGAGAGTAGCTCTGATCAGGTCTGCTGTGTAAACGTCTCATATCTTCCTCATGATGACGATGATGACGTCATGAACAGGAAGTAGAATCTGAGACTTTGGTTGATCCTGTCTGTCTCTCTGTCTGTCTGTCTGTCTGTGTCTCTCTCTCTGTCTCTCTGTCTCTGTCTCGCTCTCTGTCTCTCTCTCTGTCTCGCTGTCTCTCTGTCTGTCTGTCTGTCTCTGTCTCTCTCTCTGTCTCTCTCTCTGTCTCTCTCTCTCTCTGTCTCTCTCTGTGTGTCTCTCTCTCTCTCTCTGTCTCTGTCGCTCTCTCTCTCTCTCTCTGTCTCTCTCTCTGTCTCTCTCTCTCTCTGTCTCTGTCTCTCTCTGTCTCTCTGTTTGTACTTCTGCTTTCTGTTCTGACTGTTTTTCACATTAACTTCTTCTCTGAACTGGGAGGGGCAGGAAGAGGAAGTCTGTGTGTGTGCGTGTTGTATTATTTATTATTTCTCAGTTTGATTCTCAGTAAAGTGAAACATATTGAACTAGAAAAAGCATTTCCTGCTGAAAATGCGTTGGAATGCTGAAAACTGAAATTAATCGCAAAAACATTGCTGAAAATAGATATCCAATTCAAAAACAAATTGCAAAAAGCTTAATAATTCAAAAAGTTTAAAGATTACAAATATGAAAATTCATATCACACCTCTCCTGAAAGAGCTGAACATTTTGATATTTGAACAGTTTCTGTGGCTTAAAAAAATTCATCAGTGGTGATATTTGTAGTAGTAGAAGTTGTAGTAGAAGTATTATTCGTAGAAGTATTAGTCGCATTAGAATAAGTACTAGTAGTAGTCGTAGTGATATTTGTAGTAGTAGTAGAAGTTGTAGTTGTAGTAGAAGTATTATTAGTAGTAGAAGTATTAGTAATTAGAAGAAGTAGTAGAAGACGTAGTGTCAGTAGTCATAGTAATAGCTGTAGTATTGGTCGTATTATTTAATATCACAGTAGTAGTAGTAGTAGTAATAGTAATAGTAATGGTAGTAGAAGATGTAGCAGTAGTAGTAGTACTTGTAGCAGTCGTACTAATAGCTGTAGTAGTATTACTACTTTTAGTAGCATGAATAGCAGTAGTAGTAGTAGCAGTTGTCGTATAAGTAATAGTAGTAGTGGTAGTAATAGCAGTAGTGGTAGTACTAATATTGATGGTAGCAGTAATAGCAGTAGCAGTAGGAGTAATAGTAGCAACAGCAAAAGTTATAGTAGAAGTAGTAGTAGTAGTAGTAGTAATACTATATCAGCAGCAGTAGTAGTTGTCGCAGTATTAGTAAGAGCATTCATTTTTTTAACAAAAAAGCCTAATTTTGAGCTTGTTTAAATACAGTTAATCCATGGGGCTTTTATTTTGAAAGGGTGGTGCTGGGTGGGGGGAGAGGGGGAGAGGAGACATAATCATAATGTCTGACACACATAAACAGAGGTTATTAAATGCCTGGCTTCATCACAAGCATTTCAATTAGAATTCACTCTTTGGGGCTTTTATTTTGAAATGGGGTGTGTGTGTGTGTGTGTGTGGGGGGGGGGTCCTCTAAAAGTCTCTAAGACCTGAATGACTGTATGAGAGAGAGACACAGACAGGGAGAGAGAGAGAGAGGAAAGAATTAGTGAGAGAGAGAAGAAAGAATTAGTGAGTGAGAGAGAGAAAGAGAAGAAAGAATTAGTGAGTGAATGAGAGAGAGAGAGCGAGAGACTCTGATATCTCTGGCAAACTTTCTCATTTGGAGATTGTACTATGTTTTATCTTTTACAGCTTACATGACTATTGTCCTGCTCTGCCATGTCTTTCCTCGTCTCTCCCTCTTGTGTCGCGGTGTGTGTAAATGTCACTCGAATCAGGAAACTTATCAGAATACTCATATCTGATTGGCCGAGCTGCAACACGTAACAGCTGCAACAAATCATGTGTGTGCGGCTTTTATTTTAAAATGGGGTGTGTGTGTGTGTGTGTGTGGGGGGGGGTCCTCTAAAAGTCTCCAAGACCTGAATGACTGTATGAGAGAGACACACAGAAAGAGAGACACACAGAGAGAGAGAGAGAGAGAGGGAGAGGAGTGCATGTGTGTCTGTGAGTCTGTGTGTTTATCAACATCACTAATTGGCTCAATCGTGAACACCTGTGTGCCTGAAGCCATTTCATGGAGCTAAAACAGGGAAACACCTCTCAAACAAATCATCAAAACTCCCATAACCGTAGCTCCTATTGCTCCGATATTAATAATTGAGAGGAAGGAATAACTTGAGAAACAGATCCTGTAAAAATTGTGTCTGTAGTGTAAAAAATGTGGCTTAACTGGCGATCTACAAATGGGGTACCGTGTTCTGTGGAAGATGTTTTTGAAGCAAAATTTAACATTGGTCTCTATGGAGCAGAAAGTTGGTTTTCCTCTCAATTAACGGCTTCTGTGTCAAATGTGTAAATCTGTGGGATTCCACAGTAATCTTTCTACGACAAGGACAAGATTAGCTACTTCTACATCCAGAAATGATGCATGAAGAGTGAAGATTGTGGACACAGTGGCAAAACACAAATGTTTTTTTCACAAGAATCTCAAGCTGCTCTTCACTCTAGCGGTGACATCACACACTCTAAGCTGTGCAATACACACACATTATAAAGTCAGAAAAGGGCTGAAAAATCATAAAAGTTAAATTGCTGCAGTTCAAAAAGTTTAAAAGATATCGGAAAGCTGAATTACGCGACAACATTTTAAAGTTGAAATGGTGTCTGTAGCTGAAAGTATGAGGAAGTTGAAGGATTTGAAAGTTGAAGTTTAAGAGGATTTGAAAATCTTCTCCATAGAAACCCATTCAAAAAAAAGTTGCAAAAATCTTAATAATTCAAAAAGTTTAAAGGTTAGAAATAGAAAAAGTCACAGCAAAAGTAACAGCATTCCAACAATAAAGAAACAGGACAACAATAGTTGGAATGCTGAACAGCATTCCAACAATAAAGACTCAGGGGAGTAACAGGTAACTGATCTGAGTCATGTGACAGGAGGGAAAGAGTTCATCTACTTATTTAACTGATAGAACTGATCGTCTCCATCATCTCGTCTGTATGGTGGTTTCTGGATCTACAGAGGCCCTGAACTCTGGATTCAGATCCTCCCCCTGTTTAAAGATGTAAAATGTTCTGTTATCTCTCTGTTTAAAGATGTAAAATGTTCTGTTGTCTCTGTGTTTAAAGATGTAAAATGTTCTGTTATCTCTGTTTAAAGATAGTAAAATGTTCTGTTGTCTCTGTTTAAAGATGTAAAATGTTCTGTTATCTCTGTGTTTAAAGATGTAAAATGTTCTGTTGTCTCTGTGTTTAAAGATGTAAAATGTTCTGTTGTCTCGTGTTTAAAGATGTAAAATGTTCTGTTATCTCTGTGTTTAAAGATGTAAAATGTTCTGTTATCTCCGTGTTTAAAGATGTAAAATGTTCTGTTATCTCTGTGTTTAAAGATGTAAAATGTTCTGTTATCTCTCTGTTTAAAGACAGAGACAACAGAACATTTTACATCTTTAAACACAGAGACAACAGAACATTTTACATCTTTAAACACAGAGACAACAGAACATTTTACATCTTTAAACACAGAGACAACACAACATTTTACATCTTTAAACACAGAGACAACACAACATTTTACATCTTTAAACACAGAGACAACAGAACATTTTACATCTTTAAACACAGAGACAACAGAACATTTTACATCTTTAAACACAGAGACAACAGAACATTTTACATCTTTAAACAGAGATAACAGAACATTTTACATCTTTAAACACAGACAACAGAACATTTTACATCTTTAAACACAGAGACAACAGAACATTTTACATCTTTAAACAGAGAGACAACAGAACATTTTACATCTTTAAACACAGAGACAACAGAACATTTTACATCTTTAAACACAGAGATGTAAAGATGTAAAATGTTCTGTTGTCTCTGTGTTTAAAGATGTAAAATGTTCTGTTGTCTCTGTGTTTAAAGATGTAAAATGTTCTGTTATCTGTGTTTAAAGATGTAAAATGTTCTGTTATCTCTGTGTTTAAAGATGTAAAATGTTCTGTTATCTCTGTTTAAAGATGTAAAATGTTCTGTTGTCTCTGTGTTTAAAGATGTAAAATGTTCTGTTGTCTCTGTGTTTAAAGATGTAAAATGTTCTGTTATTTCTGTGTTTAAAGATGTAAAATGTTCTGTTGTCTCTGTGTTTAAAGATGTAAAATGTTCTGTTGTCTCTGTGTTTAAAGATGTAAAATGTTCTGTTATCTCTGTGTTTAAAGATGTAAAATGTTCTGTTGTCTCTGTGTTTAAAGATGTAAAATGTTCTGTTGTCTCTGTGTTTAAAGATGTAAAATGTTCTGTTATCTCTGTGTTTAAAGATGTAAAATGTTCTGTTATCTGTGTTTAAAGATGTAAAATGTTCTGTTATCTCTGTGTTTAAAGATGTAAAATGTTCTGTTATCTCTGTGTTTAAAGATGTAAAATGTTCTGTTGTATCTGTGTTTAAAGATGTAAAATGTTCTGTTATCTCTGTGTTTAAAGATGTAAAATGTTCTGTTGTCTCTGTGTTTAAAGATGTAAAATGTTCTGTTATCTCCGTGTTTAAAGATGTAAAATGTTCTGTTATCTCTGTGTTTAAAGATGTAAAATGTTCTGTTATCTCTGTGTTTAAAGATGTAAAATGTTCTGTTATCTCCGTGTTTAAAGATGTAAAATGTTCTGTTGTCTGTGTTTAAAGATGTAAAATGTTCTGTTATCTCTATGTTTAAAGATGTAAAATGTTCTGTTATCTCTATGTTTAAAGATGTAAAATGTTCTGTTGTCTCTGTGTTTAAAGATGTAAAATGTTCTGTTGTCTCTGTGTTTAAAGATGTAAAATGTTCTGTTATCTCTGTGTTTAAAGATGTAAAATGTTCTGTTATCTGTGTTTAAAGATGTAAAATGTTCTGTTATCTCTGTGTTTAAAGATGTAAAATGTTCTGTTATCTCTGTTTAAAGATGTAAAATGTTCTGTTGTCTCTGTGTTTAAAGATGTAAAATGTTCTGTTGTCTCTGTGTTTAAAGATGTAAAA
>JAFEUB010001431.1:445000-475000 GCA_024529925.1 Ophthalmolycus amberensis
TGGGCTCGATTAACCCCGCCCCCCCCTCACAGCAGAGTGTACAACGCGGTACTGTGTGACGTGGAACCACCGAGCACCGATCCCGCCCCTCTCGGATGGTGTTGGTGTTAAAACCAGACGAACCTCTCAGTTCATAACGGAAACACAAAGAAACTGTGAAGGTGATCAATAAGTAGAAGTACTGCAGTGTAAGTACTACTACAGCAGCAGCAGTACTACTACTGCAGTATATAAGTGCTACTACTGCAGTATATAAGTGCTACTACAGCAGTATGAGTACTACTACTCTAGTATGAGTACTACTACTGCATATAAGTACTACTACTACTGCATATAAGTAATACTACTGCAGTATAGACGTACTACTATTCTAGTATGAGTACTACTACCGCAGTACTAGTACTACTACTGCAGTATGTAAGTACTACTGATATACTGCAGTATATAAGTACAAATACTAATACACCGTTTATAGTACAACTGTGTATTAGTATTTGTACTTTAAACTGTGTATTAGTACTTGTACTATAAACTGTGTATTAGTATTTGTACTATAAACTGTGTATTAGTACTTGTACTATAAACTGTGTATTAGTATTTGTACTCTAAACTGTGTATTAGTATTTGTACTTTAAACTGTATTAGTACTTGGCCTATAAACTGTGTATTAGTACTTGTACTCTAAACTGTGTATTAGTATTTGTACTATAAACTGTGTATTAGTATTTGCACTATAAACTGTGTATTAGTACTTGTACTATAAACTGTGTAGTAGTATTTGTACTATAAACTGTGTATTATTATTTGTACTCTAAACTGAGTATTAGTGTTTGTACTTTAAACTGTGTATTAGTATTTGTACTCTAAACTGAGTAGTAGTATTTGTACTTTAAACTGTGTAGTAGTATTTGTACTCTAAACTGAGTATTAGTATTTGTACTTTAAACTGTGTAGTAGTATTTGTACTTTAAACTGTGTAGTAGTATTTGTACTCTAAACTGTGTGTTATTATTTGTACTCTAAACTGTGTATTATTATTTGTACTCTAAACTGAGTATTAGTGTTTGTACTTTAAACTGTGTATTAGTATTTGTACTCTAAACTGAGTGTTAGTATTTGTACTTTAAACTGTGTATTAGTATTTGTACTCTAAACTGTGTATTAGTATTTGTACTCTAAACTGAGTATTAGTATTTGTACTTTAAACTGTGTAGTAGTATTTGTACTTTAAACTGTGTCGTAGTATTTGTACTCTAAACTGTGTATTATTATTTGTACTTTAAACTGTGTATTAGTATTTGTACTCTAAACTGTGTATTATTATTTGTACTTTAAACTGTGTATTAGTATTTGTACTTTAAACTGTGTAGTAGTATTTGTACTTTAAACTGTGTCGTCGTATTTGTACTCTAAACTGTGTATTATTATTTGTACTCTAAACTGAGTATTATTATTTGTACTTTAAACTGTGTATTAGTATTTGTACTTTAAACTGTGTATTAGTATGTGTACTCTAAACTGTGTATTATTATTTGTACTTTAAACTGTGTATTAGTATTTGTACTCTAAACTGTGTATTAGTATTTGCACTATAAACGGTGTATTAGTACTTGTACTATAAACTGTGTATTAGTACTTGTACTATAAACTGTGTAGTAGTATTTGTACTATAAACTGTGTATTATTATTTGTACTCTAAACTGAGTATTAGTGTTTGTACTTTAAACTGTGTATTAGTATTTGTACTCTAAACTGAGTAGTAGTATTTGTACTTTAAACTGTGTAGTAGTATTTGTACTCTAAACTGAGTATTAGTATTTGTACTTTAAACTGTGTAGTAGTATTTGTACTTTAAAGTGTGTAGTAGTATTTGTACTCTAAACTGTGTGTTATTATTTGTACTCTAAACTGTGTATTATTATTTGTACTCTAAACTGAGTATTAGTGTTTGTACTTTAAACTGTGTATTAGTATTTGTACTCTAAACTGAGTGTTAGTATTTGTACTTTAAACTGTGTAGTAGTATTTGTACTTTAAACTGTGTAGTAGTATTTGTACTCTAAACTGAGTATTAGTATTTGTACTTTAAACTGTGTAGTAGTATTTGTACTTTAAACTGTGTCGTAGTATTTGTACTCTAAACTGTGTATTATTATTTGTACTTTAAACTGTGTATTAGTATTTGTACTCTAAACTGTGTATTATTATTTGTACTTTAAACTGTGTATTAGTATTTGTACTTTAAACTGTGTAGTAGTATTTGTACTTTAAACTGTGTCGTCGTATTTGTACTCTAAACTGTGTATTATTATTTGTACTCTAAACTGAGTATTATTATTTGTACTTTAAACTGTGTATTAGTATTTGTACTCTAAACTGTGTATTATTATTTGTACTTTAAACTGTGTATTAGTATTTGTACTTTAAACTGTGTATTAGTATTTGTACTCTAAACTGAGTATTATTATTTGTACTTTAAACTGTGTATTAGTATTTGTACTCTAAACTGTGTATTAGTATTTGTACTCTAAACTGAGTATTATTATTTGTACTTTAAACTGTGTATTAGTATTTGTACTCTAAACTGTGTATTATTATTTGTACTTTAAACTGTGTATTAGTATTTGTACTCTAAACTGTGTATTATTATTTGTACTTTAAACTGTGTATTAGTATTTGTACTTTAAACTGTGTAGTAGTATTTGTACTCTAAACTGTGTATTATTATTTGTACTTTAAACTGTGTATTAGTATTTGTACTCCAAACTGTACTCTAGATGTAAAATGTTCTGTTCGGTGTATTATTTGTACTCTAAACTGAGTATTAGTATTTGTTTCTTCTCCTTTAAGATAACTTTCCCTTTAACTCACCTGGTGACCACACCTGAGATCTACTTCCGGAAGTGTTTCACAACAAAAAGAACGAAAACAGAAGAACAAAAACAACAGAAGAAGAAGAAGAAGAAAAGACAAAGAAGGAGAAAAGAAGAAGTAAAAAGAAGAGGAGGGAAAAGAAGAAGAGGAGGAGGATCAGATCGACGCGGTGAGTTTAGTTCTGTTTATTTTCTGTTAGCTTGTTAGCATGTTAGCTCTTTAGCATGTTAGCTCTTTAGCATGTTAGCTCTTTAGCATGTTAGTACGGAGCTGTTGCCTCTTTGTGGATATTGATGGATTCTCTCTGATCAGTGACGCACAGTCAGTGCTGATCGATCATTTTGATCTCCAACGTGTTTTGATTTGGCTGAAGTTTAATCTGATCAACATCTCAACATCACCACCGCCATGTTGGAGTCAGACCGACGTCACTGTGGGCGGGGCTAACGTCACCTGCAGGCTCACCTTCAGCAGCTGTTCTGTTTAGATATTTATAATATATAAAATATATTATAGATTATAAAAAATATTATATAGATTCATATTTAAAACATTATTGTTATGAAGGTGAGTCATGTGATCAGAGCTGCAGGTGAAACTTTATCAATATTATAAATACAGAATCTGATCAGAAATCACAGATCAATAAACTGATAACCTGTCTACTGCTCTCTGACAGACAGACAGACAGACAGACAGACAGACATGTCTCTGCTGACTGAAGACGCCCAGAGCCCAACAGGAAGTACCAAGATGGAGGACGAGGCGGTGAGGTCGGCCATGATGGAGCCGAGCACGCTGCAGTGGCCCGGAGACAGACAGACAGGTGGACAGAGAGTTAGAGGAGACAGGATGAGTGTGAGGTCAGGCGTGTCTCTTCGAGAGGCAGCGAGTTGGACGGAAAGCGAGAGAGGACTGATGGCAGAGAGGGAGGGGGCGGGACCAAAGACGCACCTGGAGGCGGAGCCTGTAGAGAACCACCTGCCGGAGAAAGCCGCTCAGGTGTTCAGCCCCGCGGTCACCGTCCTCTACTCCCCGTCCTCGCCCAGGGACAGCGAGGCATTCTGGGAAATGGAGTCGGAGAAGAGTCCCTTCCTGGGTCCCCAGGGAGTCCCGCAGGACTACAACCAAGATGGTTACCAGTACGAGTGGCCCGAGGACACGCCCCCTAACGCATGTAAATATGCCGCTTCTCTGTCTGTTTGTCTCTGTGGTCGGCAGCGTTGTTAACCTGTCTGTCTCTCTCTCAGGTGGGCGGGGCTGTCCCAGCCGTGATGTCCTGAAGGTGGGCGTGTCCCTGATGACATCACTGCTGTTCTTCCCCCTCCTGGTGTGGGGGGGTTTTGTCTTCCTCCCGTTCGACGCCCCCCTGCTGGACGGCCCCGCCCTCAGACTTGTGTACACGCTGCGGTGCTCCGTGTTCGCCGCCGCGCCCGTCGTCCTCGGTGAGTACGACACCAACGAAGAAGAAGAGACTGAGACCGTTTCCATGGTAACCGTGTTTCCCCCCCCTCTCTCAGGTTGGCTGGTCCTCGGCGTTAGTCGTCTCCGGGCCGGAGCGTTCCGCCCTCTGTTAGATGACGATGAGAAGGAGGCGGAGCTTCACGAGGTCGCCGTCCATCGACGCTTTGTCTCTGACTCCGCCTCCTTGTTCCTGATCTACTTCCTGCAGCTGGTCGTCATGGCGATGTACCTCAGCCAGGAACAACTGAAGCTCGTCCCTCTGATGACGGTCGTGTTCGCCCTCGGGAGGTATTGAAACAACTTCATTCGTCTGTTTACCTCTGATGAGAGGTATTCAAACACAACTTTATTAGTCTGTTTACCTCTGATGAGAGGTATTCAAACACAACTTTATTAGTCTGTTTACCTCTGATGAGAGGTATTCAAACACAACTTTATTAGTCTGTTTACCTCTGATGAGAGGTATTCAAACACAACTTTATTAGTCTGTTTACCTCTGATGAGAGGTATTCAAACACAACTTTATTAGTCTGTTTCCAGCTGATGAGAGGTATTCACTTTAAATTAAAGGTGCGTTTGTTTTGTGTCTCCAGGCTGGTTTACTGGGTGGCTGCAGCGTTCAGCAGCAGTATCCGGGGCTTCGGGTTCGGACTCTCCTTCCTGCCGAGTGTCGCCATGATGGCGGCTAACTTCTACTTCATCTTCACCGTTGAGGCGTCGGGCTCCGTCTTCAGCCGCCCGTCTCCTCCCGAGGAGGTGCTGACTCCCACCGTTGGCAAACAGAGGTTCTGGGGATGAGCGCTGATCACTAAACAATAAACTTCCTCAGAATGAAATATTTCTCATCAACTTTATTTTTTAAAACTTTAAAACAGAAAAAACTAAATAAATAAAAACGTTTGTTTGTTGATAAACTTTTATTCTTATGAAATGTTTAAAGACGCGTGACCCCAGCTGGTCATTGTATAGCCCCGCCCACTCGTTTCTGTTTTGTCTTTATGAAGCAGTTTGTCAAAACTTCCTGTTTGTTCACGACTTCCTGTTTATGTTCACGACTTCCTGTTTATGTTGGTCCTTTTTTCAACATTTTGTAAAATCTGTTCATTGATCATTAAATATTTAATGCTCAATACAAAAAACGTGTTTGTTTCTTAAAATCTCTCATTTCACAATAAAAGCATGTCATTTAGCTGATGGATTTAAATTATTTTTAGTTCATTAGTCTGTTAAATCTTTAAAATAAGCCTTTAGTGTTGATCAGTGATCATCAGTCTGCTCTTTAGTCACGTGACACCAAACAACAAAGTGACACCTGCACACCGGAAGTACCTACAAGTCTGACCTCAAAATAAGAGCATCAAGACTACTGAGCTAGTTTTAACCAGATGTTATGACGTTACTTCAGGTGTGTGAGAATCTTAAACTCAAACAAATACGAAGTTGTGAACTTTAAGTGAACTTTTCAGAGTTGTATATTTTCACTGAGTTCGTCTGTAAAGAGGAACTTCAGACAGGAAGTAGTGGCTGCAGACGGGGCTTTTATTGTGAAGGCTCAGGTATGTTCGGAGGTGTCAGCAGGTGGACTCTTGTGTCTGGAGGATGTCTCGTGTTAGCGGAAGTGTTCACAGACCGACGGAGCTCCTGAACATGAAGGAATAACCTGGTTTCTCCTGGTTCACGTTAAACTGTTGTTCTCCGGATGGAGTCCGTGAGCAGGAAGTCATGTCTGCTGAGACTCCGCGAGACCTGTCCGTTCAGGAGGCTGCGCAGACAGACATACGGTCAGTTTATTAGTGTGTCTAACGACACTTTATTAATGTGTCACAAAGTATTTAAAGACACTTTAACTTCAGACTTTAGGAACCCGTTCAGGTTTTCATCTGATCCAGAACCAACAAACTGGATCTGATTGAAACTCTGCAGAGAAACAAAGTTTTATTCAAGTTTCATAACGTGTTAGTTTCAAAGCTTTGAGTCTGCAGATTAAATTCATATAATAAAATATAATCTGATTCACTCTGAGTTTAACAATAATAATATTTACATCTGTTTAACGTGTTTATTTTTATTCTGGTTTGTTGTCAGTATTTTATTTGATGTATAAAATTGATCAGCATTATAAGCATTCTTATAAGCTTTAGCTACTTTAGTTACATCAACTAATAAATTATGATTTAATATTATGAATCAAAATAAGTTCAGAATCATCAGAATCAGAATCGTTTATTGCCAATGTATGTAACATACAAGGAATTTGTCATGGCAGGTGGTGCATAACATTAGACAATAACATTAAACAATAAACAACAATCAACAGTGCAAGAAATAGAAACATATTAAAATTTACAATAGAATTTAAAAGAATATAAAATAAAATGCACGACACACAGATAACAGGACTGTAAACAAGTGCAATGTAAAAGTGACAAGTGTATTTAAATATGAAGTGATGTGCGGGGGAGCAGTTGGGAGGGAAGGAATTAGTCCTGTGGATGACAGAGTCAGTGGGTCCCGGGCCCGGTTAATGAGCCCGACTGCCGACGGGAAGAAGCTGTTCATGTGGCGTGAGGTCTTGGTCCTGATGGACCTCAGCCTCCTACCAGATGGAAGGGGCACCAACAGTTTGTGTGCAGGGTGGAGAGGGGTCAGATACAATCCTTCTTGCTCGCTTCAGGGTCCTTGAAGTGAACAAGTCCTGGAGGGACGGCAGATTGCAGCCAATCACCCTCTCAGCAGAGCGAATGATGCGCTGTCCTCGTGAATGCCGCATTGTTTAGTTTTGCAATATAGTGTCAAACCTTCTCATTTACAGTCTTTGGTCAAAACATACCGGGTTCGACGTTGGAGAGTCTTTTGAGGAAATTAGTCCACTCGAGTTCGAAACGTCGCTTGTTGTTTATGTGTTGAAACAGGAAGGGAGCAAATCCCCCTTCCTTTGAAATAATAAAGTTGGTAAAAAACACATAAACGTCTTTGGAGCCTCTTTTGTGGAAATATGATTGTGTTACGTAGAAGAACTCTGTAGCACAGTAAAACAAATTAAAACAAATTTTAAAAAGTTATATTCGGGATTCAAACTCATATCATTGAGTAGAAAAACAATCGGCGGGCAGAGGCAGTGCCACTACGCCACGATAGGCACGCCGGTATTGTTGGAGGCAAACAAGAAAATGTAAAACACAGTCAGCAGTCGCTCCTAAGAACAGGGGAACCAGATCAACTGGTGACCGCAGAGGGAACCCAGATCAACTGGTGACCGCAGAGGGAACCCAGATCAACTGGTGACCGCAGAGGGAACCAGATCAACTGGTGACCGCAGAGGGAACCAGATCAACTGGTGACCGCAGAGGGAACCCAGATCAACTGGTGACCGCAGAGGGAACCAGATCAACTGGTGACCGCAGAGGGAACCCAGATCAACTGGTGACCGCAGAGGGAACCAGATCAACTGGTGACCGCAGAGGGAACCCAGATCAACTGGTGACCGCAGAGGGAACCAGATCAACTGGTGACCGCAGAGGGAACCCAGATCAACTGGTGACCGCAGAGGGAACCCAGATCAACTGGTGACCGCAGAGGGAACCCAGATCAACTGGTGACCGCAGAGGGAACCCAGATCAACTGGTGACCGCAGAGGGAACCCAGATCAACTGGTGACCGCAGAGGGAACCCAGATCAACTGGTGACCGCAGAGGGAACCCAGATCAACTGGTGACCGCAGAGGGAACCAGATCAACTGGTGACCGCAGAGGGAACCCAGATCAACTGGTGACCGCAGAGGGAACCAGATCAACTGGTGACCGCAGAGGGAACCCAGATCAACTGGTGACCGCAGAGGGAACCAGATCAACTGGTGACCGCAGAGGGAACCCAGATCAACTGGTGACCGCAGAGGGAACCCAGATCAACTGGTGACCGCAGAGGGAACCCAGATCAACTGGTGACCGCAGAGGGAACCCAGATCAACTGGTGACCGCAGAGGGAACCCAGATCAACTGGTGACCGCAGAGGGAACCCAGATCAACTGGTGACCGCAGAGGGAACCCAGATCAACTGGTGACCGCAGAGGGAACCAGATCAACTGGTGACCGCAGAGGGAACCAGATCAACTGGTGACCGCAGAGGGCAATGTGGCATTCACGAGGACAGCTACGTGTTCTCTTCTCGTTTTCAACAGCTGCCGTAACTACGACAACAACAGACGCATTCGGCTGAAGGTCGCCAGTTAACAGGGTTCCTAGTTAAACCGTAACACCGGCAGCAGTGTGCGAAATCCACGTGAGTGGAGACGCACTAGCGCCGGCCCGTTTCCCTCTCCTCCGGCGCTTCACTGCATGAGTTAAGGTGAGCGCACCTTTAACGAGAACGTCCAGTAGTTCCACTGAAGTTAACAAAAAAGTTGGAAGTAAGTCGGCTGGAGTTGTTCCCCTGATGTTTACGAGCTCATCTCTGGTGAAAGAGCTCCGGGTATCACAGCAGAAAACAGTATTTACAACAAAAACACAAAACAATGAGCACCAACACACCGAGGCAGCCGTCCGCGGCTCCATCTTAGAGACAAACTGACCTCCAGACTGAGATCTATCGATCAACACGACTATTAGTACATCGATCAATACGACGGCTCATACTCGTATACTAAAGTACTTTAAGCTAATGTACTACACACTGAGTATGTACTATAGTGTTAAAGCTGCATTCTCTCTAGTGTCCACCAGGGGGCGACTCCTCTGGTTGTATAGAAGTCTATGAGAAGATGACTACTTCTCTCTTGATTTATTACCTCAGTAAACATTGTGAACATGAGTTTATGTCTCAATCTCTAGTTTCAAGTCTTCTTCAACACAGCATGATGTTCATTTAGTACATTATGGTCCATTTAGAGTCACACAGACCATAAAGCAGGGGATGCTTTAGGGGGGGCTACACCCTGATTGACAGGTCAACACCAGAGATGTATACGGCGTCTCTACGTCACTCCTCCTCAGTCCACATATGGTCACTTCCTGTTCACTGGTTGATAAAAAAACAGACAAAACGCCCAACCCTCAGACTACGGGAACAAAGGCTGTCTAGTTCATAGTGGCGGTAAGTGGCGGTAATGCTAGCGCCATAGCTCGGCTAATGTTAGCGCCATAGCTCGGCTAATGTTAGCGCCATAGCTCGGCTAATGTTAGCACCATAGCTCGGCTAATGTTAGCACCATAGCTCGGCTAATGTTAGCGTCATAGCTCGGCTAATGTTAGCGCCATAGCTCGGCTAATGTTAGCGCCATAGCTCGGCTAATGTTAGCGCCATAGCTCGGCTAATGTTAGCACCATAGCTCGGCTAATGTTAGCACCATAGCTCGGCTAATGTTAGCAACACCAAAAAAGGGGTCTATCCAATCAGAAGGCAGAGTAGGGGCGGGTTCTCTACCACATACGACCAATCACAACGTGTGACATCATCAATAGGTGCAGCACCCAGACGCAATGCATTGTGGAGCAGTAAAGTATGTGCAGTAAGGTCACAATTGAACAGTGGCGGCTGGTCAATAGAGGGCCATGGGGCCTGGCCCCACCATGAGCCACACAAAAAAGGAAAAAAATAAAAATAAAATTATAATAATCATAAATTATACAAATTGTCAATATTTGTGTTTTTGAACTGTGGAATGTACCCAGTAATGTGTGTAAAATATGATATCACAAAATATATGCTTTTCCTGCTCGTCCTCTCCGCCTGTGTGCTCTCTGCTCGTGCTCTCTGTCTGTGTGCACGACACTCTGAGAACGCGCAGCTCGGGGGGCCTGATCGTTTTGGCCCAAAAGAGACGGGTCTATGAAGCAGTTTAGCCAATTGCCGATTCAAGATATAAATGAGTGACATACAATTTAGCCAATCAGCGCCCTCAAATAGATTCAGCGTGGGGCCAGAACGATCTGGCCCATAGCTGCGCGTTCTCGTCAGGAGAAGTCTCTACAGGCGAGCACTCCTCCTCCAAGACCCGTTTGAGAGGAGAACTTTGAGGAGATTCTGCAGCCAAAGAGCTGATATCAGATCAGCCTGACCTCACAATCAGACAGCAGACTTGCGGGAAAGGGAAGCAGTACATGAAGCTTCTGTACTAGCTGTACACCAGACAGGTTAGCTAGCTGGATGACGTCATGCTAATCACTTTATTTAGCTTTTTAAAACAACGGGGACGGATCCAGCACGGACAGTTAGGGAGTGAGGGATGAGGAGGTAAGGAAACATGAGAACACCAGGACACACATGAGAACTCTGTCAAGCTACATATTAGGCAAAGTGAACATCTTTTCTTCTACATAGCTGTCCTCAGTCTCATCTGCTGAACTTGGTCATGGAGGCATGAACATGTAATAGAGATGTTAAATTAACAGTGAAAACTCATCATAGCTTAATTTAACATCAGTATTCATAATTACACTTCATGTTTACTTCTCCTGATCTTTACCTCCTATAACAAGGTCCATAGGGACATCTCAATAAATAAACATGTTATTATATTATATAAGTGTTATTTACTGATTGTTTTCGTGTTTGATACTTACATTTTTTTTGCATTAAATCATACTGGGATGTTTGCTGAAATTGATAGGATGGCCCTACCTAGAACATGTTCCACCAGCCGCCACTGCAATTGAAACCCTGACCTTTCATCACTTCCTGTTTTCTTCTTTTACAGATGTCTCGTCAGCAAAACCCTCTCCCATTGGTTTGTACTGGAACAACAAAGAAGGCCCGCCTACCGGCGACCAGCCAATGAGCACAGTCTACACGGAGCCCCTCCCACCTCCCTCCAGGTGCCACAGTGTCCGTTCTCACCACCAATCAGAGGCAGCTGCAGGTGAGTGTCCAGTATAACCAGGAACACTGTTACAGCTTGAACCAGACGGTTCATTCTACTGCTTTGACCTAAAGGTGTTGTCATGGAGGAGAACCAGCAGAACCCAGAGGACACAGCTGACGACTTTATGGGTGAGACAGATTGTTGACTTTTTATTTCTATCAGGTGTCCATCTTGTAAGACTACGTACCGATAAACAGAGATCTCTTTGTTTCTTCTTCTCTTCTTAGATCTGGACGACGACATCGACCCTGAAACTGGAGAGAGAGCACAGCAATGACCCCCCCCCCCCCGGTGGTTTAAAGTCTTAAGTTTCTCTGAAGTGGTTTCATGTTTTCATGTCCCGATAGACTTTATTTGTATGAGCATCGGTTTGATGATTTTTACATCTTTAGTTTTACACGTTTTATTGTATATTCTATTGTGTTTTAGGTTTTGTGGTACTATTAAGAGTTAGTTATTCTGTGTTTGTCTTTATTGTGTCATCAGATAAACTACAAACTGTGAAACAGACTTTGATGAGAAAAACTGTTTTATTGAAGAAAAGAAAACTCACCTTTTTTACAAAAACATTAAATAATCTGATATTTTCATATTTGCATTTTATTATGTACAGTAAAAGCATATGTGCGAGTCCTTTCACAATAAAAGTCCTGGGAATATCAAACAAAAAAACCTGCTAGCTCTTCTGATTGGTTCGTATCAGTCTTCTTCCTCATTGGCTGCTGTCGGCTGAGTGGGCGGGGCCTCGTCCTCGGAGCTGGTCTGTCGAGCCGCCGTCCGAAACAAACGCATTAAATCCCGAAACCGGCGAGAAACCTGCAGGTGTGAGGAAGAGTTACTGACCCGGTCAGTCAACCAATCACAGAGGACAGAAAGCAACCAATCACCTCGCTCGGAGTCTTGTTGCCGAGCAGAGTAGAGACGGCCTGGAACGTGTTCTGATTGGCTCCTTCCTGCTGACACATCGTCAGAATCACTCGATCAGCTTCTCTGAAAACCGACGACGACAACAGGGTTAAATTCAGTCTGTTCCTCCTGCTGCTCCTCCTGAAGAGGAGGACAGAGGAGGAGAGAGGAGGACAGAGGAGGCCTGAGGAGGAGAGAGGAGGCCTGAGGAGGGACATTAAATAGACCCCCTCAAGAGGAGGTGCAGTAGGAGGTGTACCTGGTCCAGAGGATGACTTTCTCTCCGCTCGCCGTCAGGGAAATGTTCTTGGCACAGACCGGGAGGTCAGGAGGAGGACTTGGCCGAGGAGGAACAGAGGAGGAGGAGCAGACAGAGGGGGAGATGGAGGAAGTGGTAATGGAGGAGGAGCAAATAGGAGATGTGATAGAGGAGGAGGAAACAGAGGAGGTAGCTGAGGTAGAAGGGAAGATGGAGGAAGAGATCGAAGGAGTGGAAATCATGGAGGAGGTCGTACAGGGGATCATGGAGGAGGAGGTGGAGGAGATCATTGAGGGGATCATGGAGGTGGTGGAGGAGGTCATAGAGGGGGTCATGGAGGAGGTGGTAGAGGAGGAGGTCATAGAGGGGATCATGGAGGAGGTGGTAGAGGAGGAGGTCATAGAGGGGATCATGGAGGAGGAGGTGGAGGAGATCATTGAGGGGATCATGGAGGTGGTGGAGGAGGTCATAGAGGGGATCATGGAGGAGGAGGTCATAGAGGAGATCATGGAGGAGGAGGTCATAGAGGGGATCATGGAGGAGGAGGTGGAGGAGATCATTGAGGGGATCATGGAGGTGGTGGAGGAGGTCATAGAGGGGATCATGGAGGAGGAGGTCATAGAGGAGATCATGGAGGAGGAGGTCATAGAGGGGATCATGGAGGAGGTGGTGGAGGAGGTCATAGAGGGGATCATGGAGGAGGTGGTGGAGGTCATAGAGGGGATCATGGAGGAGGTGGTGGAGGTCATAGAGGGGGTCATAGAGGAGGTGGTAGAGGAGGTCATAGAGGGGGTCATAGAGGAGGTGGTAGAGGAGGTCATAGAGGGGGTCATAGAGGGGATCATGGAGGAGGTGGTGGAGGTCATAGAGGGGATCATGGAGGAGGTGGTAGAGGAGGTCATAGAGGAGGTGGAGGTCATAGAGGGGATCATGGAGGAGGTGGTAGAGGAGGAGGTCATAGAGGGGGTCATAGAGGAGATCATGGAGGAGGTGGAGGTCATAGAGGGGATCATGGAGGAGGTGGTGGAGGAGGTCATAGAGGGGGTCATAGAGGGGATCATGGAGGGGATCATGGAGGAGGTGGTGGAGGTCATAGAGGGGGTCATAGAGGAGGAGGTGGTGGAGGAGGTCATAGTGGGGGTCATAGAGGAGGTGGTGGAGGTCATAGAGGAGGAGGTGGTGGAGGTCATAGAGGGGGTCATAGAGGAGGTGGTGGAGGAGGAGGTCATAGAGGGGGTCATAGAGGGGATCATGGAGGGGATCATGGAGGAGGTGGTGGAGGTCATAGAGGGGGTCATAGAGGAGGAGGTGGTGGAGGAGGTCATAGTGGGGGTCATAGAGGAGGTGGTGGAGGTCATAGAGGAGGAGGTGGTGGAGGTCATAGAGGGGATCATAGAGGAGGAGGTGGTGGAGGTCATAGAGGGGGTCATGGAGGAGGTGGTGGAGGTCATAGAGGGGGTCATAGAGGAGGAGGTGGTGGAGGTCATAGAGGGGGTCATGGAGGAGGTGGTGGAGGTCATAGAGGGGATCATGGAGGAGGTGGTGGAGGTCATAGAGGGGGTCATGGAGGAGGTCATGGAGGGGGTGGTGGAGGAGGTCATAGAGGAGGAGGTGGTGGAGGAGGTCATAGAGGGGGTCATGGAGGAGGTGGTGGAGGAGGAGGTCATAGATGGGATCATGGAGGAGGTGGTGGAGGAGGAGGTCATAGAGGGGATCATGGAGGAGGTGGTGGAGGAGGAGGTCATAGAGGGGATCATGGAGGAGGAGGTGGAGGAGGTCATAGAGGAGGTGGTGGAGGAGGTCATAGAGGGGATCATGGAGGAGGAGGTGGTGGAGGAGGTCATAGAGGGGATCATGGAGGAGGTGGTGGAGGAGGTCATAGAGGGGATCATGGAGGAGGTGGTAGAGGAGGAGGTCATAGAGGGGATCATGGAGGAGGAGGTGGTGGAGGAGGTCATAGAGGGGATCATGGAGGAGGTGGTAGAGGAGGAGGTCATAGAGGGGATCATGGAGGAGGTGGTAGAGGAGGAGGTCATAGAGGGGATCATGGAGGAGGTGGTGGTGGAGGAGGTCATAGAGGGGATCATGGAGGAGGAGGTGGTGGAGGAGGTCATAGAGGGGATCATGGAGGAGGTGGTGGTGGAGGAGGTCATAGAGGGGATCATGGAGGAGGAGGTGGTGGAGGAGGTCATAGAGGGGATCATGGAGGAGGAGGTGGTGGAGGAGGTCATAGAGGGGATCATGGAGGAGGTGGTCGAGGAGGAGGTCATAGAGGGGGTCATGGAGGAGGTGGTAGAGGAGGTAACAGAGGGAGGAGTCGGGAGAATGGAGAAGGCGCTGCCATCCCCCATCACCTCCTCTTTCCTGCTCCTCTTCACTGTCGGACTCTTCTTCTTGCCGATGGTCTTCTTCTCCTCTTCATTGTCATCCTCCTCTTCCTCATCCAGCTCCTCCTCGTCGATGAGAGGGAACAAGCCTTCCCATGATGCACCACTTCGTTCTGTCGACAGAATCAACATATTTAGTTGTGCGTAACGCACACGCACGCACACATTCACCTGTCTGTGGACTGTCGTCGTCCCCCTTCAGATCCAGGTCTTTGTTACCTGGTTCGTCGTGGGCGGAGCTTATCTGAGAGTACAGAGGGTCCAGACTCTTCATGGCTCTGGATACGCCCCCTGAGACCTGGATGGGATATTGAACAGGTGAACAGGTGAGACAGGTCAGGTGAGGCTCTCTACCTGTCTCACATTCACACCTGTTGAAACGTGGAGGACAGACCTTGTTGCCGTGGCAGCGAGAGCATTCTTTCCTCCTGTGTCCGCGGATCTTAGCGTCACGGCAAAGGCAAGGCCAGTCTTTATCCGACCAATCACAGTCCTGGAACACACGTAACAGTCTTTATTGAAGAAGTCCATGAGTGAAAGCCCACTAAAGGTACCCGTCCATGTGTGTTACCTTGTAGTCCCTGTGGGGGGCCATCTTCCTCCTCCGGCGCCGGCTCGTCATTGGTTGGATCTTAAGCCCCTCCTCTTCCTCTTCGAGCTCTGGGAGCGTCACTTCCTCGAAGCCGCTGCCGGTCACGCCCCCTGACACGAGGCCGACGCCCTCTCCACCGTCTGACCCGCCCCCTCCTTCATCCGGCCAATGGGCTTCTTCGAACTGCCCCGGGCCAGCAGGAGGTGGGCGGAGCTCGTCAAAAAATACCCAGAATTCAGCTTGTAGATGGGTGTGGCCTTTTAGCAGCGTGGCCATTTGAACCTTTAGCTAAAGTACAATGATCAATATCATCAATAATCAGTCATCGGTTTAACTGGTGCTGTATAGTTATTAATAATGGTTTAACTGGTGCTGTATAGTTATTGATGATGGTTTAACTGGTGCTGTATAGTTATTGATGATGGTTTAACTGGTGCTGTATAGTTATTGATGATGGTTTAACTGGTGCTGTATAGTTATTGATGATGGTTTAACTGGTGCTGTATAGTTATTAATAATGGTTTAACTGGTGCTGTATAGTTATTAATAATGGTTTAACTGGTGCTGTATAGTTATTAATAATGGTTTAACTGGTGCTGTATAGTTATTAATAATGGTTTAACTGGTGCTGTATAGTTATTGATGATGGTTTAACTGGTGCTGTATAGTTATTAATAATGGTTTAACTGGTGCTGTATAGTTATTAATAATGGTTTAACTGGTGCTGTATAGTTATTGATGATGGTTTAACTGGTGCTGTATAGTTATTGATGATGGTTTAACTGGTGCTGTATAGTTATTAATAATGGTTTAACTGGTGCTGTATAGTTATTGATGATGGTTTAACTGGTGCTGTATAGTTATTGATGATGGTTTAACTGGTGCTGTATAGTTATTAATAATGGTTTAACTGGTGCTGTATAGTTATTAATAATGGTTTAACTGGTGCTGTATAGTTATTAATAATGGTTTAACTGGTGCTGTATAGTTATTGATGATGGTTTAACTGGTGCTGTATAGTTATTAATAATGGTTTAACTGGTGCTGTATAGTTATTAATAATGGTTTAACTGGTGCTGTATAGTTATTAATAATGGTTTAACTGGTGCTGTATAGTTATTGATAATGGTTTAACTGGTGCTGTATAGTTATTGATAATGGTTTAACTGGTGCTGTATAGTTATTAATAATGGTTTAACTGGTGCTGTATAGTTATTAATAATGGTTTAACTGGTGCTGTATAGTTATTGATGATGGTTTAACTGGTGCTGTATAGTTATTGATGATGGTTTAACTGGTGCTGTATAGTTATTAATAATGGTTTAACTGGTGCTGTATAGTTATTAATAATGGTTTAACTGGTGCTGTATAGTTATTAATAATGGTTTAACTGGTGCTGTATAGTTATTGATGATGGTTTAACTGGTGCTGTATAGTTATTAATAATGGTTTAACTGGTGCTGTATAGTTATTAATAATGGTTTAACTGGTGCTGTATAGTTATTGATGATGGTTTAACTGGTGCTGTATAGTTATTAATAATGGTTTAACTGGTGCTGTATAGTTATTAATAATGGTTTAACTGGTGCTGTATAGTTATTAATAATGGTTTAACTGGTGCTGTATAGTTATTGATGATGGTTTAACTGGTGCTGTATAGTTATTAATAATGGTTTAACTGGTGCTGTATAGTTATTAATAATGGTTTAAATGGTGCTGTATAGTTATTAATAATGGTTTAACTGGTGCTGTATAGTTATTAATAATGGTTTAACTGGTGCTGTATAGTTATTGATGATGGTTTAACTAGTGCTGTATAGTTATTGATGATGGTTTAACTGGTGCTGTATAGTTATTAATAATGGTTTAACTGGTGCTGTATAGTTATTAATAATGGTTTAACTGGTGCTGTATAGTTATTAATAATGGTTTAACTGGTGCTGTATAGTTATTGATGATGGTTTAACTGGTGCTGTATAGTTATTAATAATGGTTTAACTGGTGCTGTATAGTTATTGATGATGGTTTAACTAGTGCTGTATAGTTATTGATGATGGTTTAACTGGTGCTGTATAGTTATTAATAATGGTTTAACTGGTGCTGTATAGTTATTAATAATGGTTTAACTGGTGCTGTATAGTTATTAATAATGGTTTAACTGGTGCTGTATAGTTATTAATAATGGTTTAACTGGTGCTGTATAGTTATTAATAATGGTTTAACTGGTGCTGTATAGTTATTGATGATGGTTTAACTGGTGCTGTATAGTTATTGATGATGGTTTAACTGGTGCTGTATAGTTATTAATAATGGTTTAACTGGTGCTGTATAGTTATTAATAATGGTTTAACTGGTGCTGTATAGTTATTGATGATGGTTTAACTAGTGCTGTATAGTTATTGATGATGGTTTAACTGGTGCTGTATAGTTATTAATAATGGTTTAACTGGTGCTGTATAGTTATTAATAATGGTTTAACTGGTGCTGTATAGTTATTAATAATGGTTTAACTGGTGCTGTATAGTTATTAATAATGGTTTAACTGGTGCTGTATAGTTATTAATAATGGTTTAACTGGTGCTGTATAGTTATTGATGATGGTTTAACTGGTGCTGTATAGTTATTAATAATGGTTTAACTGGTGCTGTATAGTTATTAATAATGGTTTAACTGGTGCTGTATAGTTATTGATGATGGTTTAACTAGTGCTGTATAGTTATTGATGATGGTTTAACTGGTGCTGTATAGTTATTAATAATGGTTTAACTGGTGCTGTATAGTTATTAATAATGGTTTAACTGGTGCTGTATAGTTATTAATAATGGTTTAACTGGTGCTGTATAGTTATTAATAATGGTTTAACTGGTGCTGTATAGTTATTGATGATGGTTTAACTAGTGCTGTATAGTTATTGATGATGGTTTAACTAGTGCTGTATAGTTATTGATGATGGTTTAACTGGTGCTGTATAGTTATTAATAATGGTTTAACTGGTGCTGTATAGTTATTAATAATGGTTTAACTGGTGCTGTATAGTTATTAATAATGGTTTAACTGGTGCTGTATAGTTATTAATAATGGTTTAACTGGTGCTGTATAGTTATTAATAATGGTTTAACTGGTGCTGTATAGTTATTGATGATGGTTTAACTGGTGCTGTATAGTTATTAATAATGGTTTAACTGGTGCTGTATAGTTATTAATAATGGTTTAACTGGTGCTGTATAGTTATTGATGATGGTTTAACTGGTGCTGTATAGTTATTGATGATGGTTTAACTGGTGCTGTATAGTTATTGATGATGGTTTAACTGGTGCTGTATAGTTATTAATAATGGTTTAACTGGTGCTGTATAGTTATTGATAATGGTTTAACTGGTGCTGTATAGTTATTAATAATGGTTTAACTGGTGCTGTATAGTTATTGATAATGGTTTAACTGGTGCTGTATAGTTATTGATAATGGTTTAACTGGTGCTGTATAGTTATTGATAATGGTTTAACTGGTGCTGTATAGTTATTGATAATGGTTTAACTGGTGCTGTATAGTTATTAATAATGGTTTAACTGGTGCTGTATAGTTATTGATGATGGTTTAACTGGTGCTGTATAGTTATTAATAATGGTTTAACTGGTGCTGTATAGTTATTAATAATGGTTTAACTGGTGCTGTATAGTTATTAATAATGGTTTAACTGGTGCTGTATAGTTATTGATGATGGTTTAACTGGTGCTGTATAGTTATTAATAATGGTTTAACTGGTGCTGTATAGTTATTGATGATGGTTTAACTGGTGCTGTATAGTTATTAATAATGGTTTAACTGGTGCTGTATAGTTATTAATAATGGTTTAACTGGTGCTGTATAGTTATTAATAATGGTTTAACTGGTGCTGTATAGTTATTGATGATGGTTTAACTGGTGCTGTATAGTTATTGATGATGGTTTAACTGGTGCTGTATAGTTATTGATGATGGTTTAACTGGTGCTGTATAGTTATTAATAATGGTTTAACTGGTGCTGTATAGTTATTAATAATGGTTTAACTGATGCTGTATAGTTATTGATGATGGTTTAACTGGTGCTGTATAGTTATTGATAATGGTTTAACTGGTGCTGTATAGTTATTGATAATGGTTTAACTGGTGCTGTATAGTTATTAATAATGGTTTAACTGGTGCTGTATAGTTATTGATAATGGTTTAACTGGTGCTGTATAGTTATTGATAATGGTTTAACTGGTGCTGTATAGTTATTGATAATGGTTTAACTGGTGCTGTATAGTTATTAATAATGGTTTAACTGGTGCTGTATAGTTATTGATAATGGTTTAACTGATGCTGTATAGTTATTGATAATGGTTTAACTGGTGCTGTATAGTTATTGATGATGGTTTAACTGGTGCTGTATAGTTATTGATAATGGTTTAACTGGTGCTGTATAGTTATTAATAATGGTTTAACTGGTGCTGTATAGTTATTGATGATGGTTTAACTGGTGCTGTATAGTTATTGATAATGGTTTAACTGGTGCTGTATAGTTATTAATAATGGTTTAACTGGTGCTGTATAGTTATTGATAATGGTTTAACTGGTGCTGTATAGTTATTGATAATGGTTTAACTGGTGCTGTATAGTTATTGATAATGGTTTAACTGGTGCTGTATAGTTATTGATAATGGTTTAACTGGTGCTGTATAGTTATTAATAATGGTTTAACTGGTGCTGTATAGTTATTAATAATGGTTTAACTGGTGCTGTATAGTTATTGATGATGGTTTAACTGGTGCTGTATAGTTATTAATAATGGTTTAACTGGTGCTGTATAGTTATTGATAATGGTTTAACTGGTGCTGTATAGTTATTGATAATGGTTTAACTGGTGCTGTATAGTTATTAATAATGGTTTAACTGGTGCTGTATAGTTATTGATAATGGTTTAACTGGTGCTGTATAGTTATTGATGATGGTTTAACTGGTGCTGTATAGTTATTGATAATGGTTTAACTGGTGCTGTATAGTTATTGATGATGGTTTAACTGGTGCTGTATAGTTATTAATAATGGTTTAACTGGTGCTGTATAGTTATTAATAATGGTTTAACTGGTGCTGTATAGTTATTAATAATGGTTTAACTGGTGCTGTATAGTTATTGATGATGGTTTAACTGGTGCTGTATAGTTATTGATGATGGTTTAACTGGTGCTGTATAGTTATTAATAATGGTTTAACTGGTGCTGTATAGTTATTAATAATGGTTTAACTGATGCTGTATAGTTATTGATAATGGTTTAACTGGTGCTGTATAGTTATTGATAATGGTTTAACTGGTGCTGTATAGTTATTAATAATGGTTTAACTGGTGCTGTATAGTTATTAATAATGGTTTAACTGGTGCTGTATAGTTATTAATAATGGTTTAACTGGTGCTGTATAGTTATTGATGATGGTTTAACTGGTGCTGTATAGTTATTGATGATGGTTTAACTGGTGCTGTATAGTTATTAATAATGGTTTAACTGGTGCTGTATAGTTATTGATGATGGTTTAACTGGTGCTGTATAGTTATTAATAATGGTTTAACTGGTGCTGTATAGTTATTAATAATGGTTTAACTGGTGCTGTATAGTTATTAATAATGGTTTAACTGGTGCTGTATAGTTATTAATAATGGTTTAACTGGTGCTGTATAGTTATTGATGATGGTTTAACTGGTGCTGTATAGTTATTAATAATGGTTTAACTGGTGCTGTATAGTTATTAATAATGGTTTAACTGATGCTGTATAGTTATTGATAATGGTTTAACTGGTGCTGTATAGTTATTGATAATGGTTTAACTGGTGCTGTATAGTTATTAATAATGGTTTAACTGGTGCTGTATAGTTATTAATAATGGTTTAACTGGTGCTGTATAGTTATTAATAATGGTTTAACTGGTGCTGTATAGTTATTGATGATGGTTTAACTGGTGCTGTATAGTTATTGATGATGGTTTAACTGGTGCTGTATAGTTATTGATGATGGTTTAACTGGTGCTGTATAGTTATTGATGATGGTTTAACTGGTGCTGTATAGTTATTGATGATGGTTTAACTGGTGCTGTATAGTTATTGATGATGGTTTAACTGGTGCTGTATAGTTATTGATGATGGTTTAACTGGTGCTGTATAGTTATTGATAATGGTTTAACTGGTGCTGTATAGTTATTAATAATGGTTTAACTGGTGCTGTATAGTTATTGATGATGGTTTAACTGGTGCTGTATAGTTATTGATGATGGTTTAACTGGTGCTGTATAGTTATTAATAATGGTTTAACTGGTGCTGTATAGTTATTGATGATGGTTTAACTGGTGCTGTATAGTTATTAATAATGGTTTAACTGGTGCTGTATAGTTATTAATAATGGTTTAACTGGTGCTGTATAGTTATTAATAATGGTTTAACTGGTGCTGTATAGTTATTAATAATGGTTTAACTGGTGCTGTATAGTTATTAATAATGGTTTAACTGGTGCTGTATAGTTATTAATAATGGTTTAACTGGTGCTGTATAGTTATTGATGATGGTTTAACTGGTGCTGTATAGTTATTGATGATGGTTTAACTGGTGCTGTATAGTTATTGATAATGGTTTAACTGGTGCTGTATAGTTATTAATAATGGTTTAACTGGTGCTGTATAGTTATTGATGATGGTTTAACTGGTGCTGTATAGTTATTGATAATGGTTTAACTGGTGCTGTATAGTTATTAATAATGGTTTAACTGGTGCTGTATAGTTATTAATAATGGTTTAACTGGTGCTGTATAGTTATTAATAATGGTTTAACTGGTGCTGTATAGTTATTAATAATGGTTTAACTGGTGCTGTATAGTTATTGATGATGGTTTAACTGGTGCTGTATAGTTATTGATGATGGTTTAACTGGTGCTGTATAGTTATTGATAATGGTTTAACTGGTGCTGTATAGTTATTAATAATGGTTTAACTGGTGCTGTATAGTTATTAATAATGGTTTAACTGGTGCTGTATAGTTATTGATGATGGTTTAACTGGTGCTGTATAGTTATTAATAATGGTTTAACTGGTGCTGTATAGTTATTGATGATGGTTTAACTGGTGCTGTATAGTTATTAATAATGGTTTAACTGGTGCTGTATAGTTATTAATAATGGTTTAACTGGTGCTGTATAGTTATTAATAATGGTTTAACTGGTGCTGTATAGTTATTAATAATGGTTTAACTGGTGCTGTATAGTTATTGATGATGGTTTAACTGGTGCTGTATAGTTATTAATAATGGTTTAACTGGTGCTGTATAGTTATTGATAATGGTTTAACTGGTGCTGTATAGTTATTAATAATGGTTTAACTGGTGCTGTATAGTTATTAATAATGGTTTAACTGGTGCTGTATAGTTATTAATAATGGTTTAACTGGTGCTGTATAGTTATTAATAATGGTTTAACTGGTGCTGTATAGTTATTGATGATGGTTTAACTGGTGCTGTATAGTTATTGATGATGGTTTAACTGGTGCTGTATAGTTATTAATAATGGTTTAACTGGTGCTGTATAGTTATTAATAATGGTTTAACTGGTGCTGTATAGTTATTAATAATGGTTTAACTGGTGCTGTATAGTTATTGATGATGGTTTAACTGGTGCTGTATAGTTATTGATGATGGTTTAACTGGTGCTGTATAGTTATTGATGATGGTTTAACTGGTGCTGTATAGTTATTAATAATGGTTTAACTGGTGCTGTATAGTTATTGATGATGGTTTAACTGGTGCTGTATAGTTATTGATGATGGTTTAACTGGTGCTGTATAGTTATTAATAATGGTTTAACTGGTGCTGTACTGTGGGCGTACCTCGTCGATGCTGGTTGGACTCAGGTCTGGACCTGTCTGCAGAGCTTTGATGATCTTCTGATAATGTGAGGGATTATCTCCAAAACTAATCTCTAACTGTCGCAGGAAGCGACGGCTGCGTTCAAATGCCTGCTGCTCTTCAACCTGCAGTCGGGACACAGTTACATCAGTGACCGCTTATAAGTAATCAATAACGTATCTATCAATTATACAGAAATACTGAAGTTATGGTGTTCACTGCCTTCACAGTCAGGTTTTATTCACAGGAAACATTTCAGCAGGTTGAACCAGTTACTGTGGACATCTTACAAACACTTGCTGTGATACACCTGTATTACACCCGTGATACACCCGTGATACACCTGTGATACACCTGTTACAGGTGTATCACGTGTCAGGCTGTATTACACCCGTGATACACCCGTACTACACCCGTACTACACCCGTACTACACCCGTGATACACCCGTGATACACCCGTATTACACCCGTGATACACCCGTATTACACCCGTGATAGACCCGTGATAGACCCGTGATAGACCCGTGATAGACCCGTGATACACCCGTATTACACCCGTATTACACCCGTGATACACCCGTGATACACCCGTGATACACCCGTGATACACCCGTGATACACCTGTATTACACCGGTGATACACCTGTATTACACCTGTATTACACCTGTGATACACCTGTGATACACCTGTATTACACCGGTGATACACCTGTATTACACCGGTGATACACCTGTATTACACCGGTGATACACCTGTATTACACTTGTGATACACCTGTGATACACCTGTGATACACCTGTGATACACCTGTATTACACCTGTGATACACCTGTATTACACCTGTGATACACCTGTATTACACCTGTGATACACCTGTATTACACCTGTGATACAACTGTATTACACCTGTGATACAACTGTATTACACTTGTGATACACCTGTGATACACCTGTGATACACCTGTGATACACCTGTGATACACCTGTGATACACCTGTATTACACCTGTGATACACCTGTATTACACTTGTGATACACCTGTATTACACTTGTGATACACCTGTATTACACTTGTGATACACCTGTGATACACCTGTGATACACCTGTGATACACCTGTGATACACCTGTATTACACCTGTGATACACCTGTATTACACCTGTGATACACCTGTATTACACCTGTGATACACCTGTGATACACCTGTATTACACCTGTGATACACCTGTATTACACCTGTGATACAACTGTATTACACCTGTGATACACCTGTATTACACTTGTGATACACCTGCATTACACTTGTGATACACCTGTATTACACCTGTGATACACCTGCATTACACCTGTGATACACCTGCATTACACCTGCATTACACCTGCGATACACCTGCATTACACCTGCGATACACCTGCATTACACTTGCGATACACCTGCATTACACCTGTGATACACCTGCATTACACCTGTGATACACCTGCATTACACCTGTGATACACCTGCATTACACTTGTGATACACCTGCATTACACTTGTGATACACCTGCATTACACCTGTGATACACCTGCATTACACTTGTGATACACCTGCATTACACCTGTGATACACCTGTATTACACCTGTGATACACCTGTATTACACTTGTGATACACCTGCATTACACCTGTGATACACCTGTATTACACTTGTGATACACCTGTATTACACTTGTGATACACCTGTGATACACCTGTATTACACCTGTGTTACACCTGTATTACACCTGTGTTACACCTGCATTACACCTGTGATACACCTGCATTACACTTGTGATACACCTGCATTACACCTGTGATACACCTGTATTACACTTGTGATACACCTGTGATACACCTGTATTACACCTGTGTTACACCTGTGATACACCTGCATTACACTTGTGATACACCTGCATTACACCTGTGATACACCTGTATTACACCTGTGATACACCTGCATTACACCTGTGATACACCTGCATTACACCTGTGATACACCTGCATTACACCTGCATTACACCTGCGATACACCTGCATTACACCTGTGATACACCTGCATTACACTTGTGATACACCTGCATTACACCTGTGATACACCTGCATTACACTTGTGATACACCTGCATTACACTTGTGATACACCTGCATTACACCTGTGATACACCTGCATTACACTTGTGATACACCTGCATTACACCTGTGATACACCTGTATTACACTTGTGATACACCTGCATTACACCTGTGATACACCTGTATTACACTTGTGATACACCTGTGATACACCTGTATTACACCTGTGTTACACCTGCATTACACCTGTGATACACCTGCATTACACTTGTGATACACCTGCATTACACCTGTGATACACCTGCATTACACTTGTGATACACCTGCATTACACCTGTGATACACCTGTATTACACTTGTGATACACCTGCATTACACCTGTGATACACCTGCATTACACTTGTGATACACCTGCATTACACCTGTGATACACCTGTATTACACTTGTGATACACCTGTGATACACCTGTATTACACTTGTGATACACCTGTATTACACTTGTGATACACCTGTATTACACCTGTGTTACACCTGTGATACACCTGTATTACACTTGTGATACACCTGTATTACACCTGTGTTACACCTGTGATACACCTGCATTACACTTGTGATACACCTGCATTACACCTGTGATACACCTGTATTACACTTGTGATACACCTGCATTACACCTGTGATACACCTGTATTACACTTGTGATACACCTGTGATACACCTGTATTACACCTGTGTTACACCTGCATTACACCTGTGATACACCTGCATTACACTTGTGATACACCTGCATTACACCTGTGATACACCTGTATTACACTTGTGATACACCTGTATTACACTTGTGATACACCTGTGATACACCTGTATTACACTTGTGATACACCTGTATTACACTTGTGATACACCTGCATTACACTTGTGATACACCTGCATTACACCTGCATTACACCTGCGATACACCTGCATTACACCTGTGATACACCTGCATTACACTTGTGATACACCTGCATTACACCTGTGATACACCTGCATTACACTTGTGATACACCTGCATTACACCTGTGATACACCTGTATTACACTTGTGATACACCTGCATTACACCTGTGATACACCTGTATTACACTTGTGATACACCTGTGATACACCTGTATTACACCTGTGTTACACCTGCATTACACTTGTGATACACCTGCATTACACCTGTGATACACCTGCATTACACTTGTGATACACCTGCATTACACCTGTGATACACCTGTATTACACTTGTGATACACCTGCATTACACCTGTGATACACCTGCATTACACTTGTGATACACCTGCATTACACCTGTATTACACTTGTGATACACCTGTGATACACCTGTATTACACTTGTGATACACCTGTATTACACTTGTGATACACCTGTATTACACTTGTGATACACCTGTATTACACCTGTATTACACTTGTGATACACCTGTGATACACCTGTATTACACCTGTGATACACCTGTATTACACCTGTGTTACACCTGCATTATACCTGTGATACACCTGCATTACACTTGTGATACACCTGCATTACACCTGTGATACACCTGTATTACACTTGTGATACACCTGTATTACACTTGTGATACACCTGTATTACACCTGTGTTACACCTGTGATACACCTGTATTACACTTGTGATACACCTGTATTACACCTGTATTACACCTGTGATACACCTGTATTACACCTGTGATACATTTGTGATACACCTGTACTGCTCACCAGTCCACACTGCAGTGCCTGCTCAGGATGTAGGAATGCGGCGAAGTCCCGGAGGAGGTCTGTCCGGTCTCCCAGGATGCAGCGCAGCTTCCTGAACAACAACATCACTTCCTGTCCGTCTCCCACCTGCTCAAAATCGCTCAGCAGAGACACAAACTCCTCCACCTGCTCAGGTACGTCCTGCAGCGCCTCACGCACCTGAAGACACACAGCGAGAAAGGTTCAACTTTGTGTTTGTTTCCTTTAATGTGTGATAGCGACAACCAATGAGATGGTTTGGATTCCCTCAGGGGAAAAGAAGCACAGCTGTTAGCAGCTCATGTGCTAAGCTGTTAGCAGCTCATGTGCTAAGCTGTTAGCTCCAACTCAACTCTGTACACACTTTGAAGACGCTGATGATCGCAGCTCAAAGTGGCTCAAACCGAGCTACGCAACACTATTCCAGCCAATCAGCTGTGAGGGTGTTTAGTTCTGGTGCATATAGAGAAATGTATAAAGATGTATGAAGAAAAGAAAGACTCCACCGTTAAGTTTAAGTCAACAACAACAACAATAGACACCATGTTCAATATAATCTGATGATGGTTTTCTTCCACTGAGATGATCCTAAAATGGCCACTTTCTACTAAAACTTGACTAAACATACAGGAAGGATGACTAAATATGATTAAAGGCTAACAGGACATTTGATTGAGGACAAAGACTTTAGGTCGGTCCACTCAAAGAACAATAATTATATATTAGTGCTGGGCAAGTTAACGCGTTATTATCTCGTTAACGCATTCATTAATTAATGCCGACAATTATAATATTGCGCGTTAACCCAGTTTTTATTTATTTATTATTAAGCGGACATTTTTAACACAAGAACCAGGCACCGAGCGGTGAACAGCTGTTTGTGTGGCGTCACTTCCTTCTCCCCCCGGGTCCGGAACCACTCCTACACTCCGTCACTCACTCAGCGATCGTCTCGTCACAGATCCAACGTGACTGTTGTGAAGTGGAGCTTCTCGTGAGGAACACGTTACTGTCTGAACCGCAGTGTTACAGTGTTACAGTGAAACCCGACATGTGGTTTTCTACTTATCAACATTGTTAGCGTCAAGAACACGTACCATTCTACTTCCTGTCTCTTCAAAGTAAAAGCACTTCCGGTTTCATGCTCGTCACAATAAAAGTAAATCATGCAAACAAACAATTTACAACAGTGACAATATTAAAATACATATTGTTTGAGTTTTTAAAGTGTTTTGTGTGTAATATGTATCATAAGCATCATTTAGTATCCTACTGAGAATTTAACAAACATTAAAACATGACGTAGATGGGTTTGCAGTTTTCAAGGTGTATATTTAAATATCATCTCTTCCACACATGAAGATAAAGTTGTGAACACCTGAATATCTATGATCAGAATCATTATAACTGTGTTATAACTGCTGCTGTGTGAAGGGAATACTGCTGCTAACAACAACCTGATGTGTTTAAAGTGTTTACACCAAATGTTATTGACCTTTAGTTCATAGAGCAGCACTTTAAAATAAAAGTGCACAATACACTACTTTATAATTCATGATTGAATTTTGCCATAACAATGAGATGAATGGCGATTCAATATTTTAATCGTTGCCCAACACTAGTATAAATATGTCGTGGATGGTCAACACCACAACTATGTTCATAGCAGGGGCGTCGTTAGAAGCCCCCCTAAAATGTTCTTCAGCCCCCCCAAATAATTTGGCATTATTGGATAAAAAAAACAAAAAACATTTTTTTTTTTGGTGATGTCATTAAATTAAACTATTGTTTCTCACATGGACAAGTTATTTATAACTAACATGCTACATATGTGCGTGCGTTCTGGTTTTCTCCCCCTTCAAATTACAATCCAACAGCCATCATCATACTGAACGATGTGAAGTTGACCCTGTCGGGTCCATTCTGCAGCCATTGTGTGCGTCCCTTTAGGAGTTAGGATTTAGGACGCGGATATGAAAGCTAGTTTATCCGTCTTTCCTTTACAAGCAGGAAAATTATTTCTCTTTATTTGAGAAAAGTTCATATTTGTGTTGTCAAATTTCACTATGACCCTGAAATTCTGTCTCTTGTGTTATCATATACTGAATGCAAGCAGAACTACAGAGCAGAATCACACTCTTTCTGATTGAACCAGTCTATGAACTGTCTATATCCACGGCCCCAAAACAAATTGCCGCGCTTAGCGTGCAAACATGCCACTCCCCTTGGGGCTAAGCCCCCCCTTTCTTTGAATCCTAGAAACGGCCCTGGTTCATAGTGCGATTTGATGAGACGAAAGATGTTCATCATGAACTGCTTCACCGTAACTGGTGGCTGCTGACGCTGTCAGAGACAAGATGTCTGTTTAGCTCATTGAACCTTTTGTGCATCGTCATCGTTTGTGGCCTCACCCGGTTGAGGTAACTCTGGGCGAACGCCACGTCTTTGCTCTCTCTGTGGGGGTCGTTGTTCAGGATGTTTTCGTCGTACAGCAGCAGCAGCTTTGCAGCGTCTTTGCTGTGACGCTCCTGACGACGTCTCCTCAGACCGCGAAGAGGTCGGCTTCGACCTGCAGAGAGAACACGGACTGTAAAAAGCACAGTAAGGAGCCATTTAGTGAAGCAGAAACGTCGACCAGACGGCTCTGACCTCGTCCTCGTCCAGGACACCTGCTTCCTCCTCCTCTGGGTGTCCCCTCCCCTGATGGTGTCTCCTCGTCTCCTCCCGCCTTACTGCTCCTCCCTTCTCCGAGCTCCTCCCCTTTAGGTCCCTCCTCCTCCTCCTCCTCCTCCTCCTCCTCCTCCTGGGAGCCGGGAGAGGTCGGTGAGTGGTCCTCCTCCGAGTCGCCGTCTGCACAGAGCCGCCGCTCTGCCGCCAGCCAGGTCAGCTG
>JAFEUB010001431.1:482500-547500 GCA_024529925.1 Ophthalmolycus amberensis
GAACTAGCAGCAATCTAACAACACAGCTAGCTAAGAGACGAGCAGGTACTTGTGTTTTTAATGAACTGTTGATGAAGCACAGACATCACGGATACAGAGCATCTATCATGTTCATCAGACCTGACTCTCAGTGATGTAGCTGCCATGCACAGGACGACGACAGGGAGGAACATTAGTGATGCAGAGAGGTGACACAAACAGCTTTGAACAAAGTTAATGTCATAACTTGTTTGATATTTGTCTGTAATTTTCTTCAATAGTTTGATCTTTGATAGAGTCATGTGGGTTTCTTAACCCTCAATTAAAATGATTTATGTTATAATAACAGAAATGTGTTTAAATATCATTTTTCATTTATATAACTGCATGTACAATATTTTTACACTTGAATAAACAATAATCAAATGCAGAGAGTAGTTATTTGAACAATATGTTAGGAGAAGTTAGTTATACAGTCTTACAGTTACAACCGGCCCTTTGAGGGCGACCGTGATGCTGATGTGGCCCAGAGTGGAGATGAGTTTGACACCCCTGGTCTAGAGCAATGGGGATTGTGTGGCGATCGCTTCGGCCCTGTTTGAATCAGTAGGAACAACTAAACGCTGAGGGGAGAGTGTAGCGTGTTTGCTGCTGTTGTTTTCCTGCTAAGCTAGTTTAGCGTCGCATGTAGAATGTTTTTCTTCCGGGGTCGGAGTGTCAGACAGCTGTCTGTGATGTCATGTGGGTTGCCAGTTTGAGCGCAGTGGCTCCACCGAAAACATATTTCCCACAATATAAGCTTCTCCAATTTCCAAATGCACTCGTATTATTCAAACGTATTGTTCGGTTCGTAAGCCTCGTACCCAACGGTATAATACGAATACGTCGATTATTACACGCCTAGAAACAAATAACCGTAGCTGTGGCGTCATAATGAGGTTATTAGGAGATGGCTCAACTGTAGTAGGACAGCACTGAATGCCCAGGTATAAGATGCACGGCCCGCCACTGGTTTACAGTACATGTGTGTACTTTGTGTTTTAGTGTACGTGTAGTGTACCCGTCCTCTCCTGCAGTGTAAACACTCCGGTGGTGTCGGGGGTGGATGGCGGGGTCCAGGCTGCAGACAGGAAGTAGTTCTGGGTACAGGAAGACGGGACGGGTGGCAAGCAGCCAGGCGGCGTCAGTGGGCAGCAGAGGGAAGGCGAGGCCTAAACAAAGCCAGAACCACAACTAGCACCAGAACCAGGACAAGCTGCTGGAACAACCAAACATTATCAGAAACATAAGATTTCCCTCCTTACTGTTGGTAGCAGGCGTCATCCTGGGGAGCCAGCGTCTGGAGGTAGCAGGAGGAGCACAGACAGGAGGAGGAGGCTGCGCTCTCCGCTCCACCTCCTGAAGGAGATCCAGTGCCCCCTGCAGGTTACCCACTCTGAAACTGCTCAGGAGGAAAACCTCTTCCCGACGGCTGGCAAACTGCTGCAGCTCCTCCTGGAGGGACAAGAGGTGTTAGTGTTTACTAACCAGGTAGTGTTTGTGTTTACTAACCAGGTAGTGTTTGTGTTTACTAACCAGGTAGTGTTTGTGTTTACTAACCAGGTAGTGTTTGTGTTTACTAACCAGGTAGTGTTTGTGGTTACTAACCAGGTAGTGTTTGTGGTTACTAACCAAGTAGTGTTTGTGGTTACTAACCAAGTAGTGTTTGTGGTTACTAACCAGGTAGTGTTTGTGGTTACTAACCAAGTAGTGTTTGTGGTTACTAACCAGGTAGTGTTTGTGGTTACTAACCCGGTAGTGTTTGTGGTTACTAACCAAGTAGTGTTTGTGGTTACTAACCAAGTAGTGTTTGTGGTTACTAACCAGGTAGTGTTTGTGGTTACTAACCAGGTAGTGTTTGTGGTTACTAACCAAGTACCGGTAGTGTTAGTGTTTACTAACCAGGTAGTGTTTGTGTTTACTAACCAGGTAGTGTTAGTGTTTACTAACCAGGTAGTGTTTGTGTTTACTAACCAGGTAGTGTTTGTGTTTACTAACCAGGTAGTGTTTGTGGTTACTAACCAGGTAGTGTTTGTGGTTACTAACCAAGTAGTGTTTGTGGTTACTAACCAAGTAGTGTTTGTGGTTACTAACCAGGTAGTGTTTGTGGTTACTAACCAAGTAGTGTTTGTGGTTACTAACCAGGTAGTGTTTGTGGTTACTAACCAGGTAGTGTTTGTGGTTACTAACCAAGTACCGGTAGTGTTTGTGGTTACTAACCAAGTAGTGTTTGTGGTTACTAACCAAGTAGTGTTTGTGGTTACTAACCAAGTAGTGTTTGTGGTTACTAACCAAGTAGTGTTTGTGGTTACTAACCAAGTAGTGTTTGTGGTTACTAACCAAGAGGTGTTTGTGGTTACTAACCAGGCAGTGTTTGTGGTTACTAACCAAGCAGTGTTTGTGGTTACTAACCAAGCAGTGTTTGTGGTTACTAACCAAGTAGTGTTTGTGGTTACTAACCAAGTCGTGTTTGTGGTTACTAACCAAGTAGTGTTTGTGGTTACTAACCAGGCAGTGTTTGTAGTTACTAACCAAGTAGTGTTTGTGGTTACTAACCAGGCAGTGTTTGTGGTTACTAACCAGGCAGTGTTTGTGGTTACTAACCAAGTAGTGTTTGTGGTTACTAACCAGGCAGTGTTTGTGGTTACTAACCAGGTAGTGTTTGTGGTTACTAACCAGGTAGTGTTTGTGTTTACTAACCAGGTAGTGTTTGTGTTTACTAACCAGGCAGTGTTTGTGTTTACTAACCAGGTAGTGTTTGTGGTTACTAACCAAGTAGTGTTTGTAGTTACTAACCAGGCAGTGTTTGTGGTTACTAACCAAGTAGTGTTTGTGGTTACTAACCAAGTAGTGTTTGTGGTTACTAACCAAGTAGTGTTTGTGGTTACTAACCAGGTAGTGTTTGTGGTTACTAACCAAGTAGTGTTTGTGGTTACTAACCAGGTAGTGTTTGTGGTTACTAACCAAGTAGTGTTTGTGGTTACTAACCAAGTCGTGTTTGTGTTTACTAACCAGGTAGTGTTTGTGGTTCCTAACCAAGTAGTGTTTGTGGTTACTAACCAGGTAGTGTTTGTGGTTCCTAACCAAGTAGTGTTTGTGGTTACTAACCAAGTCGTGTTTGTGGTTACTAACCAAGTAGTGTTTGTGGTTACTAACCAAGTGGTGTTTGTGGTTACTAACCAAGTACCGGTAGTGTTTGTGGTTACTAACCAAGTGGTGTTTGTGGTTACTAACCAAGTGGTGTTTGTGGTTACTAACCAAGTCGTGTTTGTGGTTACTAACCAAGTCGTGTTTGTGGTTACTAACCAAGTAGTGTTTGTGGTTACTAACCAAGTCGTGTTTGTGGTTACTAACCAAGTAGTGTTTGTGGTTACTAACCAAGTCGTGTTTGTGGTTACTAACCAAGTAGTGTTTGTGGTTACTAACCAAGTAGTGTTTGTGGTTACTAACCAAGTACCGGTAGTGTTTGTGGTTACTAACCAAGTAGTGTTTGTGGTTACTAACCAAGTAGTGTTTGTGGTTACTAACCAAGTGGTGTTTGTGGTTACTAACCAAGTAGTGTTTGTGGTTACTAACCAGGCAGTGTTTGTGGTTACTAACCAAGTAGTGTTTGTGGTTACTAACCAAGTAGTGTTTGTGGTTACTAACCAAGTCGTGTTTGTGGTTACTAACCAAGTCGTGTTTGTGGTTACTAACCAGGTCGTGTTTGTGGTTACTAACCAAGTAGTGTTTGTGGTTACTAACCAAGTAGTGTTTGTGGTTACTAACCAAGTAGTGTTTGTGGTTACTAACCAAGTCGTGTTTGTGGTTACTAACTAAGTAGTGTTTGTGGTTACTAACCAGGCAGTGTTTGTGGTTACTAACCAAGTAGTGTTTGTGGTTACTAACCAGGTAGTGTTTGTAGTTACTAACCAAGTAGTGTTTGTGGTTACCAACCAAGTAGTGTTTGTGGTTACTAACCAGGTAGTTTTTGTGGTTACTAACCAAGTAGTGTTTGTGGTTACTAACCAGGCAGTGTTTGTGGTTACTAACCAAGTAGTGTTTGTAGTTACTAACCAGGCAGTGTTTGTGGTTACTAACCAAGTAGTGTTTGTGGTTACTAACCAAGTAGTGTTTGGAGTTACTAACCAGGCAGTGTTTGTGGTTACTAACCAGGTAGTGTTTGTGGTTACTAACCAGGTAGTGTTTGTGGTTACTAACCAAGTAGTGTTTGTGGTTACTAACCAAGTCGTGTTTGTGTTTACTAACCAGGTAGTGTTTGTGGTTACTAACCAGGTAGTGTTTGTGGTTACTAACCAAGTAGTGTTTGTGGTTACTAACCAGGTAGTGTTTGTGTTTACTAACCAAGTAGTGTTTGTGGTTACTAACCAGGTAGTGTTTGTGGTTACTAACCAGGTAGTGTTTGTGGTTACTAACCAGGTAGTGTTTGTGTTTACTAACCAAGTAGTGTTTGTGGTTACTAACCAGGTAGTGTTTGTGGTTACTAACCAGGTAGTGTTTGTGGTTACTAACCAGGTAGTGTTTGTGGTTACTAACCAAGTAGTGTTTGTAGTTACTAACCAGGCAGTGTTTGTGGTTACTAACCAAGTAGTGTTTGTGGTTACTAACCAAGTAGTGTTTGGAGTTACTAACCAGGCAGTGTTTGTGGTTACTAACCAGGTAGTGTTTGTGGTTACTAACCAGGTAGTGTTTGTGGTTACTAACCAAGTAGTGTTTGTGGTTACTAACCAAGTCGTGTTTGTGTTTACTAACCAGGTAGTGTTTGTGGTTACTAACCAGGTAGTGTTTGTGGTTACTAACCAAGTAGTGTTTGTGGTTACTAACCAGGTAGTGTTTGTGTTTACTAACCAAGTAGTGTTTGTGGTTACTAACCAGGTAGTGTTTGTGGTTACTAACCAGGTAGTGTTTGTGGTTACTAACCAGGTAGTGTTTAGTAATGCAGGTTTCGTGGTTCAGGGCGTCCACATGGCGACACAGCAGGTGAACCTGAGTCAGCAGCTGCACATGCTGGAAGAGAGAGAGACGGAATCATTCTAGTCTACAGTCAACAAAAGGCTGAAGAGAGTAGAGGACACTATGTGAGACACCAGAGGACTCTATTGGGGGACACCAGAGGTCACTATGTGAGACAGTAGAGGACTCTATTGGCGGACACCAGAGGACACTTTGTGAGACAGTAGAGGACTCTATTGGGGGACACCAGAGGACACTTTGTGGGACAGTAGAGGACTCTATTGGGGGACACCAGAGGACACTTTGTGGGACAGTAGAGGACTCTATTGGGGGACACCAGAGGTCACTTTGTGGGACAGTAGAGGACTCTATTGGGGGACACCAGAGGACACTATGTGAGACAGTAGAGGACTCTATTGGGGGACACCAGAGGACACTTTGTGGGACAGTAGAGGACTCTATTGGGGGACACCAGAGGACACTTTGTGAGACAGTAGAGGACTCTATTGGGGGACACCAGAGGTCACTTTGTGGGACAGTAGAGGACTCTATTGGGGGACACCAGAGGACACTTTGTGGGACAGTAGAGGACTCTATTGGGGGACACCAGAGGTCACTTTGTGGGACAGTAGAGGACTCTATTGGGGGACACCAGAGGACACTATGTGAGACAGTAGAGGACTCTATTGGGGGACACCAGAGGACACTTTGTGGGACAGTAGAGGACTCTATTGGGGGACACCAGAGGACACTTTGTGAGACAGTACACTACCTGCTGTATCTGCTGCTGCAGCTGTAGTTTCTGGGTGTAGTCCAGGTGCAGGACTTGGGGGATGCGGCTCTGCAGCACCAAGACGGGACTGATGACGTCCGGTTGTGGGCCGGGCGTGTCCTTCTGGGTCACGTTGTCACGATGATGGCTGGTCGTGTCCTGCAGGGCTCTCTTCTGCTGCAGAGCTTCGTACTGTCTCCTGACCGTTCGCCGTCGCTCCGTCAACATGCCGGCTAACGGAGCCTCAAAACTACGGAGAGCAAAAAGGGACAAAACAGCCGTCGCACAGGAAGCACTCGATAAAAACGTACGACGTGTGAAGACAGACACGGGATGTCTCCTCTCAGCTGGATTCTTCTTCGTGGGTTCTGCGTGAAACAGAAGCAGCAGCAGAGGACGTTTCTCTTCCTCCTTACCCAAGCAGTCACAGCACTTCTCTGCTGCACCGTCCCAAAAGGAGGATTTATGTCACGGTGTGTATGTGCTTGTGTACATGATGAGGTTGGACCGGTGTCAAAACTTTAAAACCAGGACTGGACCTAGGACCTAGGACCTATAAAACCGGTATACCGGTTGAACCGGTATACCGGTTTTAATTTCCCGTACGATATGAATTTTTCATATACCGTCATACAGCCGAAACAACTTCTGTCACTCTTCAACAGGCAGCAAAATATATTGTTTGCCGCTGGGAATGCTACGATCGGAGCTAGTTGTGTTAGCTGTATTGAGAGGGAACCCTACTCATGGTTTACTTTATAACTTTATAACAACAATTACCAACTCACAACTAACGCTCTTTAACAAGGCAAAACACCACGACACAACAGTTTGTGACAGATAAACAATTTGTAGCACTAATAATTGTACATTTATAAAATTTCACCGCCGAACTGCATGCTGGGTAAAGCTCGCTAACAGTCTGCTAACAGCTGAGAGAGGCTCTGTCGCGGCAGTCACGTTACATTAAAGAACAGAGCGATGCAGGATGAACACAGACTGAACAACAAACGGTATTTAGGTCACACACATATGCAACGCTGATTACCATAATATGTGTGGTATTTGTTATAAATGTACATAGACGGTGATAAGAAGCTGTACATGGAGGGACTTCTTCTTCTTCTTTAAATTCCATTGGCGGATGGCAACCAACTTGCATAGGTGCATACCATCACCTGCTGTACCGGAGTGTTTCAGGGAAACCTTTTCTTCACTGTTCTGATCATAAAATAAAATAATAAAATAAAATAATATGTATATATATATATATATATATAAATAACTAAAGAAATAAACCTAAACAACACTTACTAACAACTAAATCCTACGGTCTAATCCCGTTTCTTTCCTTGGAGGGGCTTAGGACCCAGGGGAATGTAGGCGAATGAAACAGGAAGTGACGGAACGGAAGACACGCCACACAAACAGCTGTTCACCGCTCGCTGGCCGGCCGTTTCTTTTCGGCTTTAATTAATTAATGCTTTAACGAGAAAATAAAATACCGTGATATTCCGTGAAACCGCCAGAATCTTACAAAATACCGTGATATGCATTTTTGGTCATACCGCCCAGCCCTAACCGGTGTTTTATCACTAGGCGTCACTCTGAATTAGCATCGTCATGAGACTGAGGGCCTTTCTCAAACCCCTTCACTCTCTAAACCCTCCACTCAGTCAGAGCTTCCACATGGAGAGTCCACCGTATAGTGTATGTAAACTGATGTTTTTGAAGCATCTAGTTCATTGTTTTGTCCGTCGCCATCTTGTTTTTTTTATCAACCAGTGAACAGGAAGTGACCATATCTGGACTGTGGAGGAGTGACGTAGAGACGCCGTATACGTCTCTGGTAGAGACCTGTCAATCAGCGTGTAGCCACGCCCCTAAAGCATCGCCTGCTTTATGGTCTGTGTGACTCTAAATGGACCATAATGTACTAAATGAACATCATGCTGTATTGAAGAAGACTTGAAACTAGAGATTGAGACCATAAACTCATGTTTACAATGTTTACTGAGGGAATAAATCAAGAGAGAAGTAGAGTCATTTTCTCATAGACTTCTACACAACCAGAGGAGTCGCCCCCTGGTGGACACTAGAGAGGATGAGCGTTTTGTGTTCGTCACGCTACGTACAAATGTAGTTCTGTGAGACTACCTGTACAAACATTTAATGTCAGCCAGACGTTAACAACTCAAATGTTAAATTCTATTCAGGATCAAATATCTAGTTTAGAAACGCGAGACGTGTTCATTCGATTGTTAGGTGTTGTATATATTTACAGGGAAAACCAAGCAGGATTTAAAAACGAGATGTTTACAAAAAGACAAATGCCACCAAAGAAGCATGGGAGTAAGTTTTATTTCATATTTTTCACTTTCTCTGTATTGTATATCATTTTATTCTTAACACTGTAAACCTTCCTGCCAAGCTTTCATTCTGAACAGATACATTGTATGCAGTTTTTAAATATTTAAAATTTAAATATTTTGTATATGTATTTTATATTATCATAGTACTTTGTTTCTGTTCTATATCTGTTTCTTGTTTATGCACCAAAGCACATTCTCCATAACGAGGCCTATTTGATGGTGAATCTACCACCTTCCTGTTACTTGTGTAGCTTACTGTTAGGCCTATGTTTAACAGTTCCTTCTTCACACGAAACGTTATGACACTTCCTGTTTCCAACAGAGAGAGGGAAGTTTCATGCAGCTATGAGAGTTCAGTCCGTCACATAGTGGGGAGGGTCCGGTTTGAGAAAGACCCTGAGACTCCAGTCCACTTGGTGGCAGTCATGCACCTCGAAGCCAATAAACACTAAATAAGAAGTCTAAGTCTATTAAATTTATAAACAAACTTAATATCATACTAATCATGTTGTCATATTGGTTTTTATTAACGCAACACAAGCTGGATTTAGTGCCGTGACGCCGTCGGTCCAGGCTGCTGATGTAAGGTACTTTTTAATTAGCCAGAACCCGTCATGATGATGAATGCTGGTTCAGCAGTCCAGACCAGACCAGACCAGATCAGCAAAACCAGATATCAACAGAACTGTGATGATGTGTTTGTGTAGATGTATGACCTCCCATCATGCATCAGGACTCTTACCGTAAAGCCTGGGGGATGTTGAATTTGGGTCCAGTCTGTGATGACACCTCCTCCTCAGCTGCCACATCCTCCTCCTGCTCCTCTTCCTGCTCCTCCTCCTCCTCCTCACCTGCCACCTCCTCCTCCTGGAGCTGTACATATAACTGACGTCAGTGTCACAGTAAACGGCCTTGTTGAACTAAAACCAGACTCCTTGTTTGAGTTTAAACTAAGCAGGAGAAATGTAACAGACATTTGAAGGAAACAGTTTCTGTGTTTGAGAGGAAACATGAAAAAGACTTGTTTATAAATTAACCCTAACAATTGTGTGACAATGACATTTGAATCAATACTGAAAAACACCGCCAAGTGTAAAAAGAACTCACAAAGAAACAGGAGAAATTTTCAGTTTCTCTCATTCACTCAAATGTTGTTCTGAAACTTCACTTCAGTCCCAAAGTCACGAAACATCACGAGGCCCCGACTCGTCCCAAAGTCCCGACGCTTAACTAAGTCCCGACTTGTTCTTAGATCCCGACTCTTAACTAAGTCCCGACTTGTTCTTAGATCCCGACTCTTAACTAAGTCCCGACTTGTTCTTAGGTCCCGACTCTTAACTAAGTCCTGACTTGTTCTTAGATCCCGACTCTTAACTAAGTCCCGACTTGTTCTTAGATCCCGACTCTTAACTAAGTCCCGACTTGTTCTTAGATCCCGACTCTTAACTAAGTCCCGACTTGTTCTTAGGTCCCGACTCTTAACTAAGTCCCGACTTGTTCTTAGATCCCGACTCTTAACTAAGTCCCGACTTGTTCTTAGATCCCGACTCTTAACTAAGTCCCGACTTGTTCTTAGGTCCCGACTCTTAACTAAGTCCCGACTTGTTCTTAGATCCCGACTCTTAACTAAGTCCGGACTTGTTCTTAGATCCCGACTCTTAACTAAGTCCTGACTTGTTCTTAGATCCCGACTCTTAACTAAGTCCTGATTTGTTCTTAGGTCCCGACTCTTAACTAAGTCCGGACTTGTTCTTAGATCCCGACTCTTAACTAAGTCCTGACTTGTTCTTAGATCCCGACTCTTAACTAAGTCCTGATTTGTTCTTAGGTCCCGACTCTTAACTAAGTCCGGACTTGTTCTTAGATCCCGACTCTTAGCTAAGTCCCGACTCGTCCCAAAGTCCCGACTCTTAACTAAGTCCCGACTCGTTCTTAGATCCCGACTCTTAACTAAGTCCTGACTTGTTCTTAGATCCCGACTCTTAACCAAGTCCCGACTTGTTCTTAGATCCCGACTCTTAACTAAGTCCTGACTTGTTCTTAGATCCCGACTCTTAACTAAGTCCCGACTTGTTCTTAGATCCCGACTCTTAACTAAGTCCTGACTTGTTCTTAGATCCCGACTCTTAACTAAGTCCTGACTTGTTCTTAGATCCCGACTCTTAACTAAGTCCTGACTTGTTCTTAGATCCCGACTCTTAACTAAGTCCGGACTTGTTCTTAGATCCCGACTCTTAACTAAGTCCGGACTTGTTCTTAGATCCCGACTCTTAACTAAGTCCCGACTTGTTCTTAGGTCCCGACTCTTAACTAAGTCCGGACTTGTTCTTAGATCCCGACTCTTAACCAAGTCCTGACTTGTTCTTAGGTCCCGACTCTTAACTAAGTCCGGACTTGTAATAAAGTCTCGATTCACCACCATGAAACATTAGTAGAAATCATTAGAAACACAAGCTGGTAAAAATCAACTCACTGTATCAAAGAGCTCCTCCAGCAGCTCATTTACTTCCTTCTCTGAAAAAGAAGAAGTGTTAACACAGAGGGGAGGACAAAACAAAACACACAGGGTCTGTGGACCCCGAAAAACTCCTCCGTGCCTTGACCTAGACCCAGTCTACAATACATACTGGTGATCTGGACTGCACGGTCCGTCCTGTAGTCCTCCAGATCGGGTTCATCTTGGTCATCCAGGAAGTTGTACTCTGGGTCGTCATCGTCATCAGCTTCCTCTGACAAAAACAAGCAGATTCAATAAAGCCTTCTGAGGCAAATTTGTGATTTTGGGCTAAACTAAAATAAAATAAATTGAATTGCAAAATCAGCTGTCTGCATCTAAACAACAAAGACTGTCTCAGATGTCTTGTTGTCAAAGCTGTAACTGGGAACTTCTTTTAGTTCCAGTGTCAGAAACTGTCTCCGGCTGGCAACGAGCAACGAGCACACTATGGATACCACCACAGCTGGAAGATCATATAAATAACAGTATTAACAGTTCAGAGGCACATGTGAAGGGATGAATCCTGATTCATAATTAAACCTGAGAGTGTACTGAAGCCTCAGTGCTGCACTGTGAATCAAACTCAATGCTTACACTTTTTACACTTAGACCGGAATGTATTTACATCTGACCTTCACTGTCGGGGGCCATGAGGCCCTGCAGCCACTTCGTCCAGTGACGGTCCTCCTCCCGCTGGGCGGCACTGTGACCGTACATGTCAGCAGTGATGTCCGGGGCCAGAAGCGCCGCCTCCAGCTGACCCAGAGGAACGTTAACCAGACGAAGTTTGGAGCGTGTACGGTACGCCAAACAGCTGGAGCCTTCATGACTACCATCATCATCAGCTTTTCTGTCCAGAGGCTGAGAGACAGACAGCAGAGAGAGACAGGTAGTCAATCAGACAGACAGGTGCACAGAGGTGGGCGGATGCTGGGGAGTGGGGGGTGGTTGGGTTACTTGGTTATAGGTGTATGCAGGGCTGCAGTCAAGCTCGTCCTCCACAGCATTCAGTCTCTCCAGAAAGGAAGACTCCGGAGCAGTGAGGAGGTGATGAGGAGCAGAGGTCATCAACTGTTCCCTCAGGCGTTCTGGAGATCTCTATAAAACAGGTCAGAGGTCAGGGTTCCCACAGGGGGTCAGGGTACCTGTAGGAGGTCAGGGGTCGGGTACCTGTAGGAGGTCAGGGGTCAGGGTACCTATAGGAGGTCAGGGGTCGGGGTACCTGCAGGAGGTCAGGGTACCAGTAGGGGGTCGGGTACCTGTAGGGGGTCGGGGTACCTGCAGGAGGTCAGGGTACCTGTACGAGGTCAGGGGTACCTGCAGGAGGTCGGGGTACCTGTAGGAGGTCGGGGTACCAGTAGGGGGTCGGGGTACCTGCAGGAGGTCGGGGTACCTGCAGGAGGTCAGGGCACTTGCAGGAGGTCAGGGTACCTGTAGGAGGTCAGGGGTTGGGGTACCTGTAGGAGGTCGGGGTACCAGTAGGGGGTCGGGGTACTTGCAGGAGGTCGGGGTACTTGCAGGAGGTCAGGGTACCTGTAGGAGGTCGGGGTACCAGTAGGGGGTCGGGGTACCAGTAGGGGGTCGGGGTACTTGCAGGAGGTCGGGGTACCTGCAGGAGGTCGGGGTACTTGCAGGAGGTCAGGGTACCTGTAGGAGGTCGGGGTACCAGTAGGGGGTCGGGGTACTTGCAGGAGGTCGGGGTACCTGTAGGAGGTCGGGGTACCTGTAGGAGGTCGGGGTACTTGCAGGAGGTCGGGGTACCTGTAGGAGGTCGGGGTACCTGTAGGAGGTCGGGGTACTTGCAGGAGGTCGGGGTACCTGTAGGAGGTCGGGGTACCTGTAGGAGGTCGGGGTACCTGTAGGAGGTCGGGGTACCTGTAGGAGGTCGGGGTACTTGCAGGAGGTCGGGGTACCTGTAGGAGGTCGGGGTACTTGCAGGAGGTCGGGGTACCTGTAGGAGGTCGGGGTACCTGTAGGAGGTCGGGGTACATGCAGGAGGTCAGGGTGTCGGCTACCTGTCGGGGTTCATCTGTCCTCTGATCTGCCAGAAATTTGGGTTGAGAGCCCTGATGCTTTTTGAGAGGGGAAGCCAAGCTGTCTGCATCACTGAAGAAGGTCTGCACACACACACACACACACACACACACACACTGTACTTTACATAATCTGAACAGTCTGAATGTAAAACAGACACTAAAAGGTCAAAGCATGACCCACCTCTTCTGCCGTGTCTTCCTCCTCCTCCTCTTCCTCATCGGGACAATACTCTTCATCTGACGAGTCTTCATCCTCCTCAAGATCAATGTCAATAAACTGAGGAGGCTGCAGGAAAGACAGACAGTCAGAGAGACAGACAGTCAGAGGGACAGGCAGTCAGAGAGACAGGCAGTCAGAGGGACAGGCAGTCAGAGGGACAGACAGTCAGACAGTCAGTCAGACAGTCAGAGAGACAGACAGTCAGAGAGACAGACAGTCAGAGGGACAGGCAGTCAGAGAGACAGTCAGTCAGACAGTCAGAGAGACATGCAGTCAGAGAGACAGACAGTCAGAGGGACAGACAGTCAGAGGGACAGACAGTCAGAGAGACAGACAGTCAGAGAGACAGTCAGAGAGCCATGCAGTCAGAGGGACAGACAGTCAGAGAGACAGACAGTCAGAGGGACAGGCAGTCAGAGAGACAGTCAGTCAGACAGTCAGTCAGACAGTCAGAGAGACAGACAGTCAGAGAGACAGACAGTCAGAGAGACAGACAGTCAGAGGGACAGGCAGTCAGAGAGACAGTCAGTCAGACAGTCAGAGAGACATGCAGTCAGAGAGACAGACAGTCAGAGGGACAGACAGTCAGAGGGACAGACAGTCAGAGGGACAGACAGTCAGAGAGACAGACAGTCAGAGAGACAGTCAGAGAGCCATGCAGTCAGAGGGACAGACAGTCAGAGGGACAGACAGTCAGAGAGACAGACAGTCAGACAGTCAGAGAGACACAGTCAGAGAGACAGGCAGTCAGACAGTAAGAGAGTCAGACAGTAAGAGAGACAGGCAGTCAGAGAGACAGGCAGTCAGACAGGCAGTCAGAGAGTCAGACAGGCAGTCAGAGAGACAGACAGTGAGAGAGACAGGCAGTCAGAGGGACAGACAGTCAGAGAGACAGACAGTCAGAGGGACAGACAGTCAGAGAGACAGACAGTCAGAGAGACAGACAGTCAGAGGGACAGACAGTCAGAGGGACAGACAGTCAGAGGGACAGACAGTCAGAGAGACAGACAGTCAGAGGGACAGACAGTCAGAGAGACAGACAGTCAGAGAGACAGACAGTCAGAGAGACAGGCAGTCAGAGGGACAGACAGTCAGAGAGACAGAAAGTCAGTCAGACAGTCAGAGAGACAGACAGTCAGAGAGACAGACAGTCAGAGGGACAGACAGTCAGAGAGACAGACAGTCAGAGAGACAGACAGTCAGAGAGACAGGCAGTCAGAGGGACAGGCAGTCAGACAGTCAGTCAGAGAGACAGACAGTCAGAGAGACAGGCAGTCAGACAGTCAGAGAGACAGACAGTCAAAGAGACAGGCAGTCAGACAGTAAGAGAGTCAGACAGTCAGAGAGACATACAGACACAACTAAATAAGTTATTACTTAACAATATGTATTTTATCTTTGGCCATAATGTAACCTGAACATTAATGCCAATAAAGTTTATTTGAATTGAACTGACAGACCTTGACCGTGGCTGCGTTCAATGCTGACAGACTCCAGTTCAGTGGCTGTAAGCAGACAGACAGACAGACAGATAAAGGACAACCAGATTAAACAGACTTGGTTTGAAAGTTGAAAGTATCAGAGAGGATTGTGGGAGATTGAGTTCACCTGTCCCTGCTGAACGGCCTGTTTCAGTCTGGATCGAGTCATTTTTGGCTCCTGATGGAAGAAAGAAAACATGGTTTATAGAGAACAGAGTACCTGAACAGCTAGTGAACAGAGTACCTGAACGGCTAGTGAACAGAGTACCTGAACGGCTAGTGAACAGAGTACCTGAACAGCTAGTGAACAGAGTACCTGAACGGCTAGTGAACAGAGTACCTGAACGGCTAGTGAACAGAGTACCTGAACGGCTAGTGAACAGAGTACCTGAACGGCTAGTGAACAGAGTACCTGAACGGCTAGTGAACAGAGTACCTGAACGGCTAGTGAACAGAGTACCTGAACGGCTAGTGAACAGAGTACCTGAGCGGGTAGTGAACAGAGAACCTGAACGGGTAGTGAACAGAGTACCTGAACGGCTAGTGAACAGAGTACCGGAACGGGTAGTGAACAGAGTACCTGAACGGCTAGTGAACAGAGTACCTGAACGGCTAGTGAACAGAGTACCTGAACGGGTAGTGAACAGAGTACCTGAACGGGTAGTGAACAGAGTACCTGAGCGGGTAGTGAACAGAGAACCTGAACGGGTAGTGAACAGAGTACCTGAACGGGTAGTGAACAGAGTACCTGAACGGCTAGTGAACAGAGTACCGGAACGGGTAGTGAACAGAGTACCTGAACGGGTAGAGAACAGAGTACCTGAACGGGTAGAGAACAGAGTACCTGAGCGGGTAGTGAACAGAGTACCGGAACGGGTAGTGAACAGAGTACCTGAACGGGTAGAGAACAGAGTACCTGAGCGGGTAGTGAACAGAGAACCTGAACGGGTAGTGAACAGAGTACCTGAACGGCTAGTGAACAGAGTACCGGAACGGGTAGTGAACAGAGTACCTGAACGGGTAGAGAACAGAGTACCTGAACGGGTAGAGAACAGAGTACCTGAACGGGTAGAGAACAGAGTCGGCAACAACACCTCGAGCAGCATCACACTGAGCACAGGGGCCCCTCAAGGCTGTGTGCTCAGTCCACTGCTCTTCACCTTGCTGACACACTGACTGCACTACAACCTACAGCACCAATCACATGGTCAAGTTTGCAGACGACACAACTCTGGTTGGTCTCATCACCAACAACGATGAGACCCACTATAGGAAGGAGGTCAGCCTTCTGACCACGTGGTGCAGAGACAACAACCTCCTTCTGAATAACAGCAAGACCAAGGAGATTATTGTTGACTTCCGGAGAGGCCATACTCAACACCCACCACTGACCATCAATGGTGCTGATATAGAGAGAGTGAGCAGCACCAAATTCTTGGGGGTGGACATCAGTGACGACCTCTCGTGGACAGCCAACACAACATCACTGGCAAAGAAAGCCCAGAGGCGCCTCTACTTTCTCCGCAAACTAAAGAAGGCAAGAACACCACCACCCATCATGTGCACCTTTTACCGAGGCACCATTGAGAGCATCCTGACAAACTGCATCACTGTGTGGGGCGGAAGCTGCACGGACTACAACAGGAAAGCCCTGCAGCGCATAGTGAACACAGCTGGAAGGATCATTGGTGCCTCACTCCCCTCCCTGCAGGACATATATGACACTCGCCTCACCCGCAAAGTGACCATGATTGTGCGCGACTCCAGCCACCCCTCACACAGTCTCTTCAGCCTCCTGCCCTCTGGGAGAAGATACCGGAGCCTCCGTGCTCGCACCACCAGACTCTCAAACAGCTTCGTCCACCAGGCTGTTAGGAAGCTGAACTCTCTGAAATCTCTCCCTCCTCTCTTTTAAGACTCCCCATGTCCAACTGCTGCTAAACACAGATTGATAGCTTTGTTGTTTTTTATCTTATTATATATATTGTCAAAATGTTTTAATGTTTTTAATGTTTTTTTAATCTATTGCACTGTACTCACTTTATGTATATGTTGGACTAGAGAGAAACGTCTTTTCAACTCCCCTGTATGTTCAGTACATGTGGAATTGACAATAAAGCAAACTTTGAACTTTGAACTTTGAACCTGAACGGGTAGAGAACAGAGTACCTGAAAGGGTAGTGAAGAGAGTACCTGAACAGAGTACCTGAACAGGTAGTGAACAGAGTACCTGAACAGGTAGTGAACAGAGTACCTGAACAGGTAGAGAACAGAGTACCTGAACAGGTAGTGAACAGAGTACCTGAACAGGTAGTGAACAGAGTACCTGAACAGGTAGAGAACAGAGTACCTGAACAGAGTACCTGAACAGGTAGTGAACAGAGTACCTGAACAGGTAGAGAACAGAGTACCTGAACAGAGTACCTGAACAGGTAGTGAACAGAGTACCTGAGCAGGTAGAGAACACAGTACCTGAACAGAGTACCTGAACAGGTAGTGAACAGAGTACCTGAACAGAGTACCTGAACAGGTAGTGAACCGAGTACCTGAACAGGTAGTGAACAGAGTACCTGAACAGGTAGAGAACAGAGTACCTGAACAAGTAGTATTCAGAGTACCTGAACAGGTGGAGAACAGAGCTGCAGGACAAAGACAACATGGACACTTACAAACATCGGCAGGTTCTGAGTGTCTCTGATGGCAGCTTTCATCATGGCCACCACACGCTCATGGGTTATCACCTCCTGACAGGGGACACACAACATGTGACATGTCACACACAACGTGTGCGTGTGTGTGTGTATATATGTATATGTATATACCGTATATATATATATATATATATATATATACTATATATACACACATACATATATATATATATATACACACATGTATATATGTGTGTGTGTGTGTGTGTGTGTGTGTGTGTGTGTGAGACTTACGTGCAGGATGGCGCGCACGTTGCTGGACGTCAGGTTGTGTTGTTTGGACTTCCTGTCCAGGTCGATGTCCAGTCGTCCCAGTTCGTCCTCGCTGGCCTCGCTGGTGACCGCGTCGACGGGTGGATTCAACCAAACTTTATTTAAACAGGATCCCACGTGTTCGCGTGCCATTGTGATGTCACAGTTTACTACTTCTGTGTCACCTGAGACAGGTGTTCTCTCCTCTTCCTGTCTGGAGCTTCCTGTACGAGACATCGGAGACTTCCTGTCTAGTTTGAAGACAACGGTCTCTCCGTCCATCCTCAAAGATTTAGACTGCAGAGGACAAATGTCCTCTTGGGCTGGACGCCTCCTCTCCATCTGCTGGAAGACACAACCCATCAATACAAGTACTACATGTACCTCTGAGATGTAGTACAGTATAAAGTACAATATGTACCTCTGACAGCGTCGGAAATACACGAGGGCAAAGGGCAAAACTGCCCCTAAGAAATATCATTTTGCCCCTGATATCACTAGGAGAGGGGCAAAAAATGCCCCTGAACTTTCTAAACGAATAAAAAAATGGAGCGCTTCTTAATCAGACCTGTGACTGCGAGACTGCGGTCAACTCAGCAGACACTTACATGTCAGTGCACATATCCTTAAATTCACGGTAAACTCATTCAAACGGCGCAGATCGGGAGCGAGCGAAGGACTTTGAAAGTTAACGGAAAGATTAACGTGAGACAACATCCGGTTTCTTCAGACGAACATCCGGTTTTCAAAATAAGATGCCAACAAAGTATACATATTGCATAATGGAAATTATATTAAATGAATTATATTCACATTAAGTATAAAACATGCTACCTGCATCTCGTGAGTTAAAGGGAAAATACACCTAAATTGTGCGTAAAGTGTCTTTATTCTTTGATTTGAGGGTTGCTGGAAATGAATAATACCTGACTGACAGTCAATTAAGATATTTTAGATATTTTAATTTTTAAGGTGCTATAAAAATGTTTTTCTCAAAAATTCCACACAATGACTAATTCATAAGTTCAGGACAAAAATGGGTAATATCACAATATTTGAGGTGCGACAAAAATATTTTTTCTCAATAATTCCATACGACTGATGTATATGTAATCAAGGCATCGTTGACCTAATAATTGTTAATAGTTGTTTAAAACATTTAATAACAACAATAAATAACCACAAAGAAATAAGAATGAAATTGAATATGATTGGCTGATTTATGTTTGTTTTTTGTTTAAAAAATCGAAGAAAACACTTTGAATATGTAAATTTCCTACCCTGACCTCTGAGATGTAGTGCAATATAAAGTACAACATGTACCTCTGAGATGTAGTGCAATATAAAGTACAACATGTACCTCTGACATGTAGTACAGTATAAAGTACAACATGTACCTCTGAGATGTAGTACAGTATAAAGTACAACATGTACCTCTGAGATGTAGTACAGTATAAAGTACAACATGTACCTCTGAGATGTAGTGCAATATAAAGTACAACATGTACCTCTGACATGTAGTACAGTATAAAGTACAATATGTACCTCTGACATGTAGTACAGTATAAAGTACAACATGTACCTCTGACATGTAGTACAATATAAAGTACAACATGTACCTCTGACATGTAGTACAATATAAAGTACAACATGTACCTCTGACATGTAGTACAGTATAAAGTACAACATGTACCTCTGACATGTAGTGCAATATAAAGTACAACATGTACCTCTGACATGTAGTACAGTATAAAGTACAACATGTACCTCTGACATGTAGTACAGTATAAAGTACAACATGTACCTCTGAGATGTAGTACAGTATAAAGTACAACATGTACCTCTGAGATGTAGTACAGTATAAAGTACAATATGTACCTCTGACATGTAGTACAGTATAAAGTACAATATGTACCTCTGAGCTGTAGTACAGTATAAAGTACTATATGTACCTCTGAGATGTAGTACAGTATAAAGTACTATCTGTACCTCTGAGATGTAGTACAGTAAAAAGTACTATTTACGCTCTAACTCTAGTTTAGCTTTAATGCTAATGCTATGTTAATGCTACTTAAGAACCATAACAGAGGAAACACTCCTCATTTGTCTCTCTGTTGGTACAAACATAACTCAGTCAGCTCAAAGCTTTACAAAGACTTAATAATAATAATAGCAGTTAAGTTAGCAGCTAACCGTAGCTAAGCTAACACACAACTGAGCATGCGCAGTGGCTGTTCCGTGTTTTTCATGTTGGAGGCGCCAAGTTTCAGCCATAATAATAATAATAGTAACAATAATAACACAGAACCTGAAGCATCGAACAACAGAATCTGTTATTTGTAATAAAACTGAAATGTTTACCTTGAGACTGCCGTCAGTAGCCATCAGCTACTCCGTTATGTTAGCTGTGTTAGCTGCGTTAGCTCCTGCTAGCTCAGTTAGCCTCTGTTCCGCCAACAACAAATAAGGCTTCTGGATGGAGTCCTTCAGAATAAAAGCGGAGCGTCTCACTGTGAAAGATGCACAGCGCCTCCTGCTGTACTATCATCCTTATGTAGAGTTTATATTCTAGATATTATAATGTGTGATCTTCTTTACAATTCACCCATTCACAAATTATATGTTGAAATTATTTATAGATATATATATATACATATTATAAATATGTATATATAAGTTAATAATTAAAATGATGTATATGTATTATAAATATGTGTATACATGTATATTTATAATATATATATATATATATATATATATATATATATATTCATAATATATGTATATTTATAATATTTATAATACATATTATATATATATATAATTGTGTGTATTGTGATGTCTTGAGAGGTCGGGATTGGCTTGTGAGGCGCGGGTGCACAAATCAAGACGACAAGCGGTGGTTTCTAACTCAAATACTGTATTCAGATTATTTTATTGAAAGGTCAACTTAATTCCAGAAGAAAGCCGTTACAAAAAACAAACATAAGTATCTTCAGTTTACTTCTGGTTCATTTAACACAAACTCTTTCTATCTTCGTCTGCTCCCGTCCTTCCTTCTCTTTCCAAATGTTTTCTCCTTTGTTCCCCACACCAGCTCCTCCAGGGTAATCAGCCCCCTCTCTCTCAGCCTTGGCCCCGGCTGCCCTGCTGACTATGGGACTATGGTTCACCAGATGCCATGATGGGTTGTCTCTGCTGCAACCACTGGGAGGGGATGTATCTCCCATGGATGACACTCCCTCTCATGACATCACATGTATATATAATATTATATAATATACTTCTACTTGTGATGTTTCTGAGGAGCAAACCTGATTATTAAATCATTATAGAAGTTATTATATTACATTATATATATAATATATATGAGTATCATGAAGCCCAGAAAACAAACCCTGGACTCTGGTTCATGATTGTGAACTCTTTATGTGACCTCAGTCAACACGAGAGGGACAACAGTTCACATCACACTTACCTGAGGGGGAGGGGCGTGGCCGGTTAGAGGCGGGGTTTAGTTTGAGTGGGCGGGGCGTCAGTCCTCAGCAGAATGAGGTCACTGCGGTGCAGTTTCCCTCCTTCTGATAACTCCATGATGGAGGAGAGATGGAGTTCTGCAGAGTCCACAGCCTCCATGAAACCGTCTCATACTGCGTTATAAACACTTTGTTAATGGTTTCTATATTTATCCAAGATAAAGTGGAGGGCTTAAAAAAAGGAGCGTTCAATCTCTCAGTCTTTGTTTAATCAGGGTCTTCAGTTTTTAAAAATACATTTTTATTTTAAAGTTAACGGTGAAACACAACAGCAGTATAAAGTTACAACACAGAGGTTAAAATCTCACTTCAGTTGAACACAACAGAACAAGTACAGTCAGATATTACACCGTGTTGTAGATGTTGTTCTGCTGGTCTGTCAGGGTGTTGTTGTTGATGTGTCCTTGTTGTTGTTGTGTCTGTGTTGACGTGTCGGTGTTGTTGTGTCTGTGTTGGTGTTGTTGTGTCTGTGTTGTTGTGTCTGTGTTGATGTTGTTGTGTCTATGTTGTTGTGTCTGTGTTGTTGTTGTTGTGTCTGTGTTGTTGTGTCTGTGTTGATGTTGTGTTGTTGTGTCTGTGTTGTTGTGTCTGTGTTGATGTTGTTGTGTCTGTGTTGATGTTGTGTTGTTGTGTCTGTGTTGATGTTGTTGTGTCTGTGTTGTTGTGTTGGTGTTGTTGTGTCTGTGTTGATGTTGTTGTGTTGGTGTTGTTGTGTCTGTGTTGATGTGTCTGTGTTGTTGTGTCTGTGTTGACATGTCTGTGTTGTTGTGTCTGTGTTGATGTTGTTGTGTTGGTGTTGTTGTGTCTGTGTTGTGTCTGTGTTGTTGTGTCTGTGTTGTTGTTGTGTTGGTGTTCTTGTGTCTGTGTTGACATGTCTGTGTTGTTGTGTCTGTGTTGATGTTGTTGTGTTGGTGTTGTTGTTGATGTGTCCTTGTTGTTGTTGTGTCTGTGTTGACGTGTCGGTGTTGTTGTGTCGGTGTTGTTGTGTCTGTGTTGGTGTTGTTGTGTCTGTGTTGTTGTGTCTGTGTTGATGTTGTTGTGTCTGTGTTGTTGTGTCTGTGTTGACATGTCTGTGTTGTTGTGTCTGTGTTGATGTTGTTGTGTTGGTGTTGTTGTGTCTGTGTTGACGTGTCTGTGTCTGTGTTGTTGTGTCTGTGTTGATGTTGTTGTGTCTGTGTTGACGTGTTGGTGTTGTTGTGTCTGTGTTGATGTTGTTGTGTTGGTGTTGTTGTGTCTGTGTTGTGTCTGTGTTGTTGTGTCTGTGTTGTTGTTGTTGTTGTGTTGGTGCTCTTGTGTCTGTGTTGACATGTCTGTGTTGTTGTGTCTGTGTTGATGTTGTTGTGTTGGTGTTGTTGTGTCTGTGTTGACGTGTTGGTGTTGTTGTGTCTGTGTTGATGTTGTTGTGTCTGTGTTGTGTCTGTGTCGGTGTTGTTGTGTCTGTGTTGTGTCTGTGTCGGTGTTGATGTGTCTGTGTTTTTGTGTCTGTGTTGATGTGTCGGTGTTGTTGTGTCTGTGTTGATGTTGTTGTGTCTGTGTTGATGTGTCTGTGTTGTTGTGTCTGTGTTGATGTTGTTGTGTCTGTGTTGTTGTGTCTGTGTTGATGTTGTTGTGTCTGTGTTGATGTGTCGGTGTTGTTGTGTCTGTGTTGGTGTTGTTGTGTCTGTGTTGTTGTGTCTGTGTTGGTGTTGTTGTGTCTGTGGTTTTGTGTCTGTGTTGATGTTGTTGTGTCTGTGTTGACGTGTCAGTGTTGTTGTGTCTGTGTTGATGTGTCGGTGTTTTTGTGTCTGTGTTGATGTTGTTGTGTCTGTGTTGTTGTGTCTGTGTTGGTGTTGTTGTGTCTGTGTTGTGTCTGTGTTGATGTTGTTGTGTCTGTGTTGATGTCTCGGTGTTGTTGTGTCTGTGTTGGTGTTGTTGTGTCTGTGTTGTGTCTGTGTTGATGTTGTTGTGTCTGTGTTGATGTGTCGGTGTTGTTGTGTCTGTGTTGTTGTGTCTGTGGTTTTGTGTCTGTGTTGATGTTGTTGTGTCTGTGTTGACGTGTCAGTGTTGTTGTGTCTGTGTTGATGTGTCTGTGTTTTTGTGTCTGTGTTGATGTTGTTGTGTCTGTGTTGTTGTGTCTGTGCTGATGTTGTTGTGTTGATGTTGTTGTGTCAGTGTTGTTGTGTCTGTGTTGGTGTTGTTGTGTTGATGTTGTTGCGTCGGTGTTGTTGTGTCTGTGTTGACGTGTCAGTGTTTTTGTGTCAGTGGGTGTTGATGCTCTGCTGCTGGCAGCGGGAGATCAACATGGTGACCAGTTTCTGCAGAACCTCGGCCCTCATTTTACTGATCTGAAGAACCTCCTCGTGGTTCACCTTCTCCTCCCTACTGTAGTCCAGAGACACCTGCAGCACCAAAAAAAGGTCTGTCAACGCCGTCACACTGCCACTGTACATCCATCAGTAATCATTTTCAATAACTGACCATGTTGGTGATGAGGGACAGACCAAGAACTCTGAGTCCACAGTGCTTTGCCACCGTCACTTCAGGGACTGTACTCATACCTGAGGAGGAGAGAGTGTCACAGATCAAGGTTTAAAACCTTCACCTTTATTGCAATTTGCTGAACTTTTCTGAGCAAACAGATCTGGCAGTTTAACAGAGAGAATGTTCAATTCCTGAAGCCACGTTGATAAAGATTTATCTGGTTCTACCTCAATATTTACCACCTGATCAAAGCAAGTATGTAAACTGGTTCCAGCAGGTGAGAACAGAGCTCTGCTGGTATATTAACAGTCAGTGTAAACACACCAGGAGACATCATGCTTGTTTGTTGAGCTGCAGGGTTTCGCTCTGTCTCGTTAATATTTAACTAGCCGACATATTTAATGAGAACCTGCTGATGTTCTGGTTCCTGCTGAAACAAAGGACATGAGATTTTACTATCCACTATCCACTAGCTACTCCCAAGGACGCTTGACTGGTATTATAGAACCTTCTACAGAAACCCTAACTTCTCTTCAAATCTCATTCTGAACCTAGCTGGACTTCTCAAGGACACATAGACCCTTTTAAAGGAACCATAGAACCTTCTTAATCCCTTCTAGATACTCCTCAAGGAACCATAAATGATCTCCCTAGATATTCCTTAAGATTAGACTATTCTAAAGAACATATAGATCCTCATTACATTACATTACATTACAGTCATTTAGCAGACGCTTTTATCCAAAGTGACTTACAGTAAGTGTATTCAACTTCGGTATTCAAGAGAACTACTAGTCACCAGAAGTCATAAGTGCATCTCCTTTAAACAAGCATCTAAGAGCATAAACCAGAGCAGACGTACAGAAACAAACTAGTATGGATACAGTAAGTGGTGAGTGAAGGCTCAGGGTAGGCCTTCTTGAAGAGGTGAGTCTTCAGCCTGATGAAAGATGGGCAGCGACTCTGCTGTCCTGACGTCAGTGGGGAGTTCATTCCACCACTGAGGGGTCAGGACAGGAAACAGACGTGACCGGGTCGATCGGCCGCAGGGACCTCTGAGCGACGGGGCAACCGATCGCTAGCACCAGAGTCTTAAACTGGATGCACGCTCTTACAGGGAGCCAGTGTGGTGAACGAAGAAGGGAAGTTGTGTGGGAGAACTTGGGGCGATTGAAATCCTCCTCCACAATGTGTCCAATGTACCCTATCTCAAGGTACCTTAGAAACTCCTAAAGGACCCTTAGAAACTTCCCACGACCCAAGGCTGCTCTTCACGGTTGCCTAGTGTTGCATAAACCATGGATCTCCGTTAAGGAACTCCAGAACCTCCTCCAGAGGCCCCAGAAACTCCTCAAGGATCATTGACGCTGCTAAAAGACGGATAGAACCTACTCCAGAAACCGTATAATTTAATCTAGAACCCATAAGAATTCTACATCCTTCTCAAGGAACTGCAGAACCTTTTCCAGGGCCCCTAGAAACGTCTGAAGAAAGGCACATGTAGATGCCCCATTTGGCTCTTACAAAAATTCCTAGAACCTCCTCACGGATCTCTAGAACCTTATTAAGAACCTCTGGAACTTCCTGAAGGACCCACTGAAACTTCTCCAGAAACGTCTGAAGAAAGGCACATGTAGATGCCCCATTTGGCTCTTACAAAAATTCCTAGAACCTCCTCACGGATCTCTAGAACCTTATTAAGAACCTCTGGAACTTCCTGAAGGACCCACTGAAACTTCTCCAGAACCTTCAGAACAAGTTACAGGACCCCTAGAAAGTGCTCGCAGACCCACGTTCCTAAACGTAGACGGCAAACTGAAGACCGTTTACAACCAGGAGACAGAATGAGACCCTTCAGGTTTCTACACTACAACTCCCAGAAGCCCTTGCTGCACTGCTGTCACTGTTTATCAAAGAATAAACACTAAGGTGAATACTCTCTGGATCTGATCTCTGGTCCGATCAACGCTACACCGATCTTCACGCTGAGAGCCAATCACTGCTCTCCCTGCCGACGACTCACTAATGAGCTTGTTAAGACTCATTCATTGTCAACAAGCTCACTAGGGAGGCCAATAACTGAAGACAGCCTGTCTGTCTCTCTTCCTGTCTTACCCACAGAGTCGCAGCCCAGGATCAGCAGCATTCTGGCCTCGGCGATGGTTTCGAAGTTGGGTCCGCTCACCATGCAGTAAACTCCCTCTCTGACGAAGTCGCTGCAGCCGAGCTCGTTGACCACGTCCAGCGTGAGTCGCCTGAGATCCTTAGAGTACGCATCGGACATACAGGGGAACCGGATGCCAAAACTAAAGAACACAGACAGGAAGTCATGATGTGAGACAGGAAGAGACAGACAGGAAGTCATGACGTGAGATTATCCTGTCTGTCTCTTGCTGTCTGTCTCTTTTGTCCCTGAACACACAGACAGGAAGAGACAGATAGTAAGAGATAGACAAGAAGAGATAGACAAGAAGAGACAGACAGGAAGGGACAGACGGGAAGACACAGACAGTCCTGTCTGTCCTCCAGGTCTCACCGCTCGTCGTTGGGTCCACATAGCGGATGTTGTCCGGCGAACCCCGGCAGGTTGATGTGGTCTTTGATGATCATGATGTCGCCGACTTTGAAGTCCGGACAGATTCCTCCGGAGGCGTTCGTCACCAGCACAGACTCCACCCCCATGAGCTTAAAGATCCTCACTGGGAACGTCACCTGAGACAGGTAGAGAGACAGACAGGTAGACGGACTGGTAAACGACAACTTCCAGTTCTGTAAAGTTCTTCAAAGCTTCATGTCTTAAAGCTGCATTCTCTCTAGTGTCCACCAGGGGGCGACTCCTCTGGTTGTATAGAAGTCTGTGAGAAAATGACTCTACTTCTCTCTTGATTTATTACCTCAGTAAACATTGTAAACATGAGTTTATGGTCTCAATCTCTAGTTTCAAGTCTTCTTCAATACAGCATGATGTTCATTTAGTACATTATGGTCCATTTAGAGTCAAACAGACCATAAAGCAGGGAATGCTTTAGGGCGGGGCGACACGGTGATTGACAGGTCTCTACCAGAGATGTATACGGCGTTTCTACGTCACTCCTCCTCAGTCCAAATATGGTCACTTCCTGTTCACTGGTTGTGTCTGTTAACAGTCAAAGAGACAAGAGGACACCGGAAGACACGACGAGGACTCACCTGACAGAGAGAATAACCTTCGTACAGGTGGAAGTGACCCTGCATTCCTGTTTTATTTAATGATTCTCTTCAATGCAAGCAGATGTCCTTTGGTCATTTTAGTTCTTTTGAATATGTGGCTCTAAATTCCACTCAAGCTTTATTCCTAAACATTTACAGACCGCCTAAATACTGTGCGACCTTCTTTGATGAGTTTACTGAACTGCTGTCTGTAATCTGTATTGATTTTGACTGTGTTGTTATTGTTGGTGATTTTAATATCCATGTTGATAATCCCCAGGACAGAGAGTCTATAGAACTATGTGGTGTCCTTGATAACTATGATCTGACTCAGCATGTGACAGGACCCACCCACAACAGGGGGCACACTCTGGACCTAATCATCACCAAAGGTGTAAACATTTCCAAGGTTGCTGTGACTGATGTTGCACTCTCTGATCATTTCTGTGTTTTCTTTGAGAGTGCAATCTCCTTGCACACAAATGTCCAAACCAAGGTTGTGACAAAGCGTTACATCTCTGAAAACACCAGTGAACTATTTATTCAGAAGTTCACCTCCACACCAGCCCTCTCTTGCCTCTCAGTCAATGAGCTTGTAGATGGCTTCAATTTTAAAGTAAAAAATATTATTGATGCCATTGCACCCACAAAAGTGAAGGTTGTCTCGGGTAAGCAAAGATCTCCTTGGAGAAATGCTACGCTGGTCAAAATAGAGAAACGAGAGTGTCGGAAAGCTGAGCGCAGGTGGCGAAAAACTAATCTCCAGGTTCACTGTGACATCTATAAAGAGAGACTTCGCAATTATAATTTGGAACTTAGAAATGCAAGGCAGTCATTCTTCTCTGACATCATAACCAAAAACAGGAACAATACACGCGCCTTATTTGCTACCGTCGATAGGCTAACAAACCCTCCAGTGTCGGTAGCTGCTGAACTCCAATCCACCTGGGCATGCAATCAATTTGCCTCCTTTTTTACTGACAAAATTCAGAAAATTAGACAAGCAGTCAGTGCCTCCACATCAACCACAGGATATGTGTTGTCCCGATCTCTGAATAACATCCATTCAAATATCATGACACAATTTCATTCAATCGACCGTAGAAGCCTAGAAGACATTATACAACATCTGAAGTCATCCTCCTGCTGCTTGGATATTCTACCAACACACTTTTTCAAAAATATTTCAAACTGCATGACCACTGATCTTTTACAAATTGTAAACACATCCCTTCTCTCAGGTGTCTTCCCACAAGCCCTAAAACTGCAGTTATTAAACCACTCCTAAAGAAGGTTAGTTTAGACTCCGCAACGATGAAAAATGATCGGCCAATATCAAACCTCCCATTTTTAAGTAAAATAATTGAAAAAGCGGTTTTCCAACAGCTGACCAACTTCTTGACCGTAAATAACTGCTTTGATGTTTTCCAGTCAGGCTTTCGACAGCACCACAGCACTGAAACTGCTCTTGTTAAGGTTTTCAACGACATCCACTTAAACATAGACAATGGCAGAAGTTCAGTCTTAGTGTTACTAGATCTCAGTGCTGCATTCGACACGGTCGACCATGCCATACTCCTAGAAAGACTAAAAATCTGGGTGGGACTCTCTGGCACAGCACTTAACTGGTTTGAATCCTACTTGAAGGGCCGAGAATACTTTGTGTCCGTAGCTGATTACACATCAGAGCTGACTAAAATGACATGTGGTGTTCCCCAAGGATTCAATACTGGGGCCTCTTCTGTTCAACATCTACATGCTTCCACTAGCTCAGATTATGGAAAACAACAAAGTGTGTTATCATAATTATGCAGACGACACACAAATCTACATAACTATGTCACCAGGGGACTATAATCCCATACAAGGGCTGGGTAACTGCATTGAACAAATCAACAACTGGATGTGCCAGAATTTTCTTCAATTAAACAAAGATAAAACAGAAGTAATTGTTTTTGGTACCAAGGACGAACAATTGAAAATCACCGCTCAGCTTCAGTCACTGATGTTAAAACCCACAAACCAAGCCAGAAATCTAGGTGTAGTTATGGATTCAGACCTCAACCTGAACAGCCATATCAAGACAATTACAAAATCAGCCTATTATCACCTGAAGAATATATCAAGGATTAGAGGACTTATGTCTCAACAGGATTTGGAAAAACTTGTCCACGCATTTATCTTCAGCAGACTGGACTACTGTAACGGTGTGTTTACAGGTCTCTGTAAAAAGTCCGTCAGAAAGCTGCAGCTGATTCAGAACGCTGCAGCTCGAGTCCTCACTAAGACCAGGAGGGTGGATCACATCACTCCAGTTCTGAGGTCTTTGCACTGGCTTCCTGTCCAACAAAGAATTGACTTTAAAATCCTGCTGTTGGTTTACAAAGCACTGAATGGTTTAGGGCCAAAATACATCTCTGATCTGCTGCTACCTTATGAACCATCCCGACCCCTCAGGTCATCTGGGACCGGTCTACTTTCTGTTCCCAGAGTCAGAACTAAACATGGAGAAGCAGCGTTCAGTTTTTCTGCTCCACATATCTGGAACAAAGTCCCAGAAAGCTGCAGGTCTGCTGAGACCCTCAGCTCATTTAAATCAAGATTGAAGACTTTTCTGTTTGCTGCTGCCTTTAATTGAACCACATTCAATTAATATATTAATCAATTTCCTGCATTTCTGCATCTTACTACTGAATTGTATTTCTTATACTGTTTCTTTAATTGTTTTTAAATCTCCTTTTCTTTTGCCTTATGTTTTGATGCTTTTAATGGTTTTTATGTGAAGCACTTTGAATTACCTTGTTGTTGAAATGTGCTATACAAATAAACTTGCCTTGCCTTGCCTTGCCTTGCCTTGCCTTGCCTTGCATGAAGACACAGGAAGTGTCCTCAATCGTCCCAAACACCAGACAGCCTTCATGACCCGCCACTGAGGGGGAGACAGAGAGACAGACGGACAGACAGAGAGAGAGACAAAGAGAGACAATTAAAAGCAAGATATATATATATATTATTATATATTGAATAAGAACCAATGATGCCACAGAAAGAAGAAATAAAGGAAGGCGGAAAGACAAGCTGAAGCCCCACCCCTTCAGCATGCAGTGGGCGGGGCCTACTCACCTGTGCTGAGGGGGAAGTTGGGGATGTCCTGGTACCTGAAGGTCTCTTTGTTAGCGGCCCCGTCAGCTAGCAGACCGAGTCCTGATCCACAGATCATTGCCAGCTTAGGACGGTGACTGGTGTGGTTCAGGAGCCACTCAGTGGTCAGTTTGTAGTCCTCAAAGGAGCAGCAGCTGGATCAGAATCAGAACCAGAACCGTTCATTTGTACATTAGTATGTTGCACATACAAGGATATTTACCTGGTGGAAGGTTCATAACGTGAAACAATCAACACACTGCAAAATACAAGACATGATTTAAAAATAGAAACATGTTGAAAGTTACAATAAAATATAGAAATATGGTGAATAACAAACAAAAAAGAGTTCATTAAACAAGTATATTATTAAAATAGTATATATATATAGTATATATATAGAGTATATTAATAGGGAAAGAAGAAATAGTCCTGTGGGTGTCAGCGTCAGAGTCAGAGGGGGTCCTGGTCTTTGTTGATGAGCCCAACTGGAAACTGTTGATGTGGCCTGAGGTCCTGTTGGAGGTCCTGGTACTGATGGAGGTCTTGGTCCTGATGGAGGTCTTGGTCCTGATGGAGGTCCTGGTCCTGATGGAGGTCTTGGTTCTGATGGAGGTCTTGGTCCTGAAGGGGCTCCAACAGTTTGTGTCCAGGGTGAGAGGGGTCAGCTACAATCCTTCTTGCTCGCTTCAGGGTCCTTGAAGCGACTCCCACAGGGAGATAGAGGGAGTCACACAGGGAGATAGAGGGAGTCACACAGGGAGATAGAGGGAGTCACACAGGGAGATAGAGGGAGTCACACAGGGAGATAGGGGGAGTCACACAGGGAGATAGGGGGAGTCACACAGGGAGCTAGAGGGAGTCACACAGGGAGATAGGGGGAGTCACACAGGGAGATAGGGGGAGTCACACAGGGAGATAGAGGGAGTCACACAGGCAGATAGGGGGAGTCACACAGGGAGATAGAGGGAGTCACACAGGGAGATAGAGGGAGTCACACAGGGAGATAGAGGGAGTCACACAGGGAGATAGAGGGAGTCACACAGGGAGATAGGGGGAGTCACACAGGGAGATAGGGGGAGTCACACAGGGAGCTAGAGGGAGTCACACAGGGAGATAGGGGGAGTCACACAGGGAGATAGGGGGAGTCACACAGGGAGATAGAGGGAGTCACACAGGCAGATAGGGGGAGTCACACAGGGAGATAGAGGGAGTCACACAGGGAGATAGAGGGAGTCACACAGGGAGATAGAGGGAGTCACACAGGGAGATAGAGGGAGTCACACAGGGAGATAGGGGGAGTCACACAGGGAGATAGAGGGAGTCACACAGGGAGATAGAGGGAGTCACACAGGGAGATAGAGGGAGTCACACAGGCAGATAGGGGGAGTCACACAGGGAGATAGAGGGAGTCACACAGGCAGATAGGGGGAGTCACACAGGGAGATAGAGGGAGTCACACAGGGAGATAGAGGGAGTCACACAGGCAGATAGGGGGAGTCACACAGGCAGATAGGGGGAGTCACACAGGGAGATAGAGGGAGTCACACAGGGAGATAGGGGGAGTCACACAGGGAGATAGGGGGAGTCACACAGGGAGATAGGGGGAGTCACACAGGGAGCTAGAGGGAGTCACACAGGGAGATAGGGGGAGTCACACAGGGAGATAGAGGGAGTCACACAGGGAGATAGAGGGAGTCACACAGGCAGATAGGGGGAGTCACACAGGGAGATAGAGGGAGTCACACAGGCAGATAGGGGGAGTCACACAGGCAGATAGAGGGAGTCACACAGGGAGATAGAGGGAGTCACACAGGCAGATAGGGGGAGTCACACAGGGAGATAGAGGGAGTCACACAGGGAGATAGAGGGAGTCACACAGGGAGATAGAGGGAGTCACACAGGGAGATAGAGGGAGTCACACAGGCAGATAGGGGGAGTCACACAGGGAGATAGGGGGAGTCACACAGGGAGATAGAGGGAGTCACACAGGCAGATAGAGGGAGTCACACAGGGAGATAGAGGGAGTCACACAGGGAGATAGAGGGAGTCACACAGGCAGATAGAGGGAGTCACACAGGGAGATAGAGGGAGTCACACAGGGAGATAGGGGGAGTCACACAGGGAGATAGGGGGAGTCACACAGGGAGATAGGGGGAGTCACACAGGGAGATAGGGGGAGTCACACAGGGAGATAGGGGGAGTCACACAGGCAGATAGAGGGAGTCACACAGGGAGCTAGAGGGAGTCACACAGGGAGATAGGGGGAGTCACACAGGGAGATAGAGGGAGTCACACAGGCAGATAGAGGGAGTCACACAGGGAGATAGAGGGAGTCACACAGGGACATCGGGGGAGTCACACAGGGAGATAGGGGGAGTCACACAGGGAGATAGAGGGAGTCACACAGGGACATCGGGGGAGTCACACAGGGAGATAGAGGGAGTCACACAGGGAGATAGGGGGAGTCACACAGGGACATCGGGGGAGTCACACAGGGAGATAGGGGGAGTCAGACAGGGAGATAGAGGGAGTCACACAGGGAGATAGAGGGAGTCACACAGGGAGATAGAGGGAGTCACACAGGGAGATAGAGGGAGTCACACAGGGAGATAGAGGGAGTCACACAGGGAGCTAGAGGGAGTCACACAGGGACATCGGGGGAGTCACACAGGGAGATAGGGGGAGTCACACAGGGAGATAGAGGGAGTCACACAGGGAGATAGAGGGAGTCACACAGGGACATCGGGGGAGTCACACAGGGAGATAGGGGGAGTCACACAGGGAGATAGGGGGAGTCACACAGGGACATCGGGGGAGTCACACAGGGAGATAGGGGGAGTCACACAGGGAGATAGGGGGAGTCACACAGGGAGATAGAGGGAGTCACACAGGGACATCGGGGGAGTCACACAGGGAGATAGAGGGAGTCACACAGGGAGATAGGGGGAGACACACAGGGAGATAGGGGGAGACACACAGGGAGATAGGGGGAGTCACACAGAGTGATAGGGGGAGACACAAAGGGTTAAAGGCAGAGCTGAAGTCCACAAACAGGATCCTGGCGTAGGTTCCTGGGGAGTCCAGATGCTGGAGGATGTAGTGATGGGCCAAGTTGACTGTGTCATCTACAGACCTGTTGGCTCTGTAGGTGAACTGCAGGGGGTCCAGGAGTGGGTCGGTGAGGGTTTTTAGGTGGGACAGGACAAGGCGCTCAAAAGACTTCATGACCACAGAGGTCAGGGCGACGGGCCTGTAGTCACTAAGTCCTGTGATCCTTGGTTTTTTGGGGACGGGGATGATGGTGGAGACCTTGAAGCAGGCTGGAACATCTCCAGGGAGGTGTTGAAGATGTTCGTGCTACTGAGGGGGAGGAGAGGGGGCAGTAGAGTCTGGTGTAATAACACCTCTTCATTTGCTTCATTTTTTACAGTGTAGAAAGATGAATTCACTGTAAAAAGTCTTCTTCTTCTTCTCTGGTTTGAAGACGTAACACTTCGTGACCTTTGAGGTTTGAGCTGAGGATCATTGACAGAAACATGAAGAAAAGGAGCGACAGCAGATTCCCCTGAAGGAGTCAAAGAGGAGTTGACAGGAGTTGACAGGTTCAAAGATCTAAAGTTGGAGATTACAGCGCTGATAAAAAACGGTGGTGTCAGAGTATAAAATATATGTTATCACATGGAGGTCGACGAGTTTAACAAAGACACAAAAATAAAAAGTTTACTGTAAATAAAACTTATTATGGGATATATTTATATATCTACTGAGCTCAACTATCTGTCTCTACTGAGCTCTACTGTCCGTCTCTACTGAGCTCTACTGTCCGTCTCTACTGAGCTCTACTGTCCGTCTCTGCTGAACTCTACTGTCCGTCTCTACTGAGCTCTACTGTCCGTCTCTACTGAGCTCTACTATCTGTCTCTACTGAACTCTACTATCTGTATCTACTGAACTCTACTGTCTGTCTCTACTGAACTCTACTGTCTGTCTCTACTGAACTCTACTATCTGTCTCTACTGAACTCTACTATCTGTATCTACTGAACTCTACTGTCTGTCTCTACTGAACTCTACTATCTGTCTCTACTGAACTCTACTATCTGTATCTACTGAACTCTACTGTCTGTCTCTACTGAACTCTACTATCTGTATCTACTGAACTCTACTGTCTGTCTCTACTGAACTCTACTATCTGTCTCTACTGAACTCTACTATCTGTATCTACTGAACTCTACTGTCTGTCTCTACTGAACTCTACTATCTGTCTCTACTGAACTCTACTATCTGTATCTACTGAACTCTACTGTCTGTCTCTACTGAACTCTACTATCTGTATCTACTGAACTCTACTGTCTGTCTCTACTGAACTCTACTATCTGTATCTACTGAACTCTACTGTCTGTCTCTACTGAACTCTACTTTCTGTATCTACTGAGCTCTACTGTCCGTCTCTACTGAACTCTACTGTCTGTCTCTACTGAGCTCTGCTGTCTGTCTCTACTGAGCTCTACTATCTGTCTCTACTGAACTCTACAGTTTAAAAAAATCAAGTGAGGGGGGGTCTTACCAGGAGCTCCCTTTGGTGTGCATGGTCCCACCGCAGAAGAAGAAGAAGAAGAAGAAGAAGAAGAAGAAGAAGAAGAAGAAGAAGAAGAAGAAGAAGAAGACGAGCAGTCAGACTGTGAGCATGTGCTCTGCTCTGATTGGCTCAATCACAGCCTGTACAAACACTCGGGGTCATTGACTCTGTGACTGTGACCTCTGAAAACTACTAAAGATATCAAACATCATGTATTAAATATACATCAAAAAACTATAATCCCAATAATAACTTATTCTAACATATAAATGCACATTATAAAAGTTTTAAAAAGTTTCTCTAAACGTGTGTGTGTAAGAGTGTGTGAGAGAGTGTGTGTGTGTGTGTGGCGCCACCTGCTAGCAGCAGGGCAGAACTACTACAAACTCCTGAGATTCCACCAGAACCTTTTTAGGTCTGGTGGAGGACTAGAGAGATCTGGTGGAGGACTAGAGATGTCTGATGGAGGACTAGAGAGGTTAGAGATGTCTGGTGGAGGACTAGAGAAGTCTGGTGGAGGACTAGAGAGATCTGGTGGAGGACTAGAGATGTCTGATGGAGGACTAGAGATGTCTGATGGAGGACTAGAGAGGTTAGAGATGTCTGATGGAGGACTAGAGAGGTCCGTTGGAGGACTAGAGATGTCTGGTGGAGGACTAGAGATGTCTGATGGAGGACTAGAGAGGTTAGAGATGTCTGGTGGAGGACTAGAGAAGTCTGGTGGAGGACTAGAGAGGTTAGATATGTCTGGTGGAGGACTAGAGAGGTCTGGTGGAGGACTAGAGAGGTTAGATATGTCTGGTGGAGGACTAGAGAGGTCTGGTGGAGGACTAGAGATGTCTGGTGGAGGACTAGAGAGGTCTGGTGGAGGACTAGTGATGTCTGGTGGAGGACGAGAGAGGTCTGGTGGAGGACTAGTGATGTCTGATGGAGGACTAGAGAGGTTAGAGATGTCTGATGGAGGACTAGAGATGTCTGATGGAGGACTAGAGATGACTGGTGGAGGACTAGAGAGGTTAGAGATATCTGGTGGAGGACTAGAGATGTCTGATGGAGGACTAGAGATGTCTGGTGGAGGACTAGAGAGGTTAGAGATATCTGGAGGAGGACTAGAGATGTCTGATGGAGGACTAGAGAGGTTAGAGATATCTGGTGGAGGACTAGAGATGTCTGGTGGAGGACTAGATATGTCTGGTGGAGGACTAGAGAGGTCTGGTGGAGGACTAGAGATGTGTGGTGGAGGACTAGAGAAGTCTGGTGGAGGACTAGAGAGGTTAGATATGTCTGGTGGAGGACTAGAGCTGTCTGGTGGAGGACTAGAGAAGTCTGTTGGAGGACTAGAGAGGTTAGATATGTCTGGTGGAGGACTAGAGAGGTCTGGTGGAGGACTAGAGAAGTCTGGTGGAGGACTAGAGAGGTTAGAGATGTCTGGTGGAGGACTAGAGATGTCTGGTGGAGGACTAGAGATGTCTGATGGAGGACTAGAGAGGTTAGAGATGTCTGGTGGAGGACTAGAGATGTCTGGTGGAGGACTAGAGATGTCTGGTGGAGGAGTAGAGATGTCTGGTGGAGGACTAGAGAGGTAGTCTGGTGGAGGACTAGAGATGTCTGGTGGAGGAGTAGAGATGTCTGGTGGAGGAGTAGAGATGTCTGGTGGAGGACTAGATATGTCTGGTGGAGGACTAGAGAGGTAGTCTGGTGGAGGACTAGAGAAGTCTGGTGGAGGACTAGAGAGGTTAGATATGTCTGGTGGAGGACTGGAGAGGTCTGGTGGAGGACTAGAGATGTCTGATGGAGGACTAGAGAGGTTAGAGATGTCTGGTGGAGGACTAGAGATGTCTGGTGGAGGACTAGAGATGTCTGGTGGAGGAGTAGAGATGTCTGGTGGAGGACTAGATATGTCTGGTGGAGGACTAGAGAGGTAGTCTGGTGGAGGACTAGAGATGTCTGGTGGAGGAGTAGAGATGTCTGGTGGAGGAGTAGAGATGTCTGGTGGAGGACTAGATATGTCTGGTGGAGGACTAGAGAGGTTAGAGATATCTGGTGGAGGACTAGAGATGTCTGGTGGAGGACAAGAGATGTCTGATGGAGGACTAGAGATGTCTGGTGGAGGACTAGAGAGGTTAGAGATATCTGGTGGAGGAACTAGAGATGTCTGATGGAGGACTAGAGAGGTAGTCTGGTGGAGGACTAGATATGTCTGGTGGAGGACTAGAGATGTCTGGTGGAGGACTAGAGAGGTTAGAGATATCTGGTGGAGGACTAGAGATGTCTGATGGAGGACTAGAGAGGTAGTCTGGTGGAGGACTAGATATGTCTGGTGGAGGACTAGAGATGTCTGATGGAGGACTAGAGATGTCTGGTGGAGGACTAGAGAGGTTAGAGATATCTGGTGGAGGACTAGAGATGTCTGATGGAGGACTAGAGAGGTTAGAGATATCTGGAGGAGGACTAGAGATGTCTGATGGAGGACTAGAGAGGTTAGAGATATCTGGTGGAGGACTATAGATGTCTGGTGGAGGACTAGAGATGTCTGATGGAGTACTAGAGAGGTTAGAGATGTCTGGTGGAGGAATAGAGAGGTTAGCGATATCTGGTGGAGGACTAGAGATGTCTGATGGAGGACTAGAGAGGTAGTCTGGTGGAGGACTAGATATGTCTGGTGGAGGACTAGAGATGTCTGATGGAGGACTAGAGAGGTAAGAGATGTCTGGTGGAGGAATAGAGAAGTCTGGTGGAGGAATAGAGAGGTTAGAGATATCTGGTGGAGGTCTAGAGATGTCTGATGGAGGACTAGAGAGGTAGTCTGGTGGAGGACTAGATATGTCTGGTGGAGGACTAGAGATGTCTGATGGAGGACTAGAGAGGTCTGATGGAGGACTAGAGAGGTTAGAGATGTCTGGTGGAGGAATAGAGAAGTCTGGTGGAGGACTAGAGGAATTTCCCCCTCAGCGCATTTTGGTCACTTCGACAATGTCCCCAACAGCAACGTTTCTCTCTGCAGGGTGCCACTTGTTTCTTACAAATAGGGTGGGACCAGCGCGTTGGGACCAGCGCGTTGGGACCAGCGCGTTGGGACCAGCGCGTTGGGACCAGCGCGTTGGGACCAGCGCGTTGGGACCAGCGAGTTGGGACCAGCGAGTTGGCTCCAATGCTTCCAGAACTTGGTCGCCTCTGACTGCATTGCTCTCAGTCCTTTGTAGCGGTATGTAGGAAACAGCTTTAGAAGTGTGTTTTAGGATTCATAGTTAGAAGTGTTCTTAGTAGGATTTATAGCACCTTAGAGGTGGATAGTAAAATGTTAGCAAGTACTTGGGTTATACCAAATATACTTGTAAAGCTTGCCAAAGTCTTTGCCAAAGTTGCAAATTCTTATGGAATGTATAGTATGTTTACAGTATGTTTACCATAGAGGTGTTAAGCCATAAAAGACAGTCATTGAATGTATTAAACTGTGAAGAATAGCCACGGGTCAGACAGGGATTAGAGGGACACGCAGCAGGAACATCACACCAAGGGTCCTCCAGCTGGCTGATGCGAGAAGGAGGAGCTAGCTGGATTTAAACCAATAGAAACAAAGACGGACATTTTCTAAACTTTTACGAACGGAATTCAGAGAGAAAATTCGTTCTGTTCATCTCATTCCATCCAGCAGGTAACCAGCTTCCTGGCTGTGGCCAGTACTAGTACTGTGACTAGTGACTAGTACTGTGACTAGTGACTAGTACTAGTACTAGTATTAGTACTCACCGTTCGTCTGCAGGTTGAGGTCAAACTGTTTCTGCTACGTCAGTAAAACCTCCATCATCCTGTGTGTGTGTGTGTGTGTGTGTGTGTGTGAGGTAAAGAGCTGTGTGTCGCCGTGGGAACGCTTCTGCAGGAATCCAGCACATCAGTTGCCATAGAAACTGTGTTTCCATAATAGCAACAGTCTCTTTCTGTGTCTGTGTGTGTGTCTGTGTGTGTGTGAGTGTGTGTGTTTGTGTGTGTGAGTGCGTGTGTGTGTTTGTGTGCGTGAGTGCGTGTGTGTGTTTGTGTGTGTGTGAGTGAGTGCGTGTGTGTGAGCGTGTGTGTGTGTGTATGTGAGTGCGTGTGTCTGTGTGTGTGAGTGCGTGTGTGTGTGTGTGTCTGTGTGTGTGTGTGTGTGTGTCTGTGTGTGTGTGTGTGAGTGTGTGTGTGTGTGTGACTGTGTCTCTGTGTGTGAGTGTGTGTGTGTGTGTGTGTGTGTGTAATGTGTCTTCACATATATATATATATATAAAATATATATATGTGAATACATATATCTATTTTTACATACATTTATGTACATATATGTATATGTATATATATATACATATAAATATATTAATATGAATATATACAAATACATTCACACATATATATGTGTATCAATATTTATTCATATAGAAATATATATGAATAACTAATAAATGTGAATCTGTTCATATTTAAACTTTATTAAACATCAGATGTTTATGTTTCTGTATTCTGTGATGGGGGGGGGGGCTTTGGTCCGTGAATCTGTTCGGAGCAGCTCTGATATGAGGAAGAGGAGGAGGAGGAGGAGGAAGAGGAGGAGAGTCGGTGCAGCGGCTCCGTCAGTCAGTAAACAGTCGGCACTGTCAGTAACCGTCGGTAACGGTCAGTCCGATGATGATGAAGATGATGAAGATGATGAAGCCTCTTCAGCTCGGTGGTAAGAAAAGAAAAGATCCTTCATGTCTTCCCGTTTCCTTCATCATCCTCCATCTTCATCAGCTGCTGCGACCGGAGCTTGTGTGTGTGTGTGTGTGTCTGTGTGTGTGTGTGTGTGTGTCTGTGTCTCTGTGTGTGTGTGTGTGAGTGTCTGTGTCTCTGTGTGTGTGTGTGAGTGTCTGTGTGTGTGTGTGTGTGTGTGTGTGTCTGTGTCTCTGTGTGTGTGTGTGAGTGTCTCTGTGTGTGTGTGTGTGAGTGTCTCTGTGTGTGTGTGTGTGTGTCTGTGTCTCTGTGTGTGAGTGTGTGTGTGTGTGTGTGTGTGTGAGTGTATACTGTGATTTTATTGAGATGAAACGCTGTGAAGTCTCCAGATGTGACGATTTGATGATGATGCAGCAAAAACAAACCATCTGATCCTGTGTGTATGTGTGTGTGTGTGTGCGTCCGTACTACACGCACACACACACACACACGCACACACACACACGCTGCCGTTAACTTCGCGACCGGTGTGTAAATATAGAATCACTGCGTCAGAGCGGCGGAGTGACGTAGAAACCCGGTAAATATAAATATAACAAGAAATAATATATATAATAAATATCCGGTTCTGAGCCGCATTCCGCTACAGACACACAGCTTCGTCATCATCGTCATCATCACCTGAGTAACAGCAGAGACACGTGACTTGCTCCTCATGTGTTACTGTACCGTCAGTTCAAGTACTATGGTTATATATATAGGAAATAGATGGTTATATATATATGAAATAGATGGTTATATATATGAAATAGATGGTTACATATATAGGAAATAGATGGTTATATATATATGAAATAGATGGTTATATATATAGGAAATAGATGGTTATATATATAGGAAATAGATGGTTATATATATGAAATAGATGGTTATATATATATGAAATAGATGGTTATATATATGAAATAGATGGTTATATATATAGGAAATAGATGGTTATATATATAGGAAATAGATGGTTATATATATATGAAATAGATGGTTATATATATGAAATAGATGGTTATATATATATGAAATAGATGGTTATATATATGAAATAGATGGTTATATATATAGGAAATAGATGGTTATATATATATGAAATAGATGGTTATATATATAGGAAATAGATGGTTATATATATAGGAAATAGATGGTTATATATATGAAATAGATGGTTATATATATATGAAATAGATGGTTATATATATGAAATAGATGGTTATATATATAGGAAATAGATGGTTATATATATAGGAAATAGATGGTTATATATATATGAAATAGATGGTTATATATATATGAAATAGATGGTTATATATATGAAATAGATGGTTATATATATATGAAAAAGATGGTTATATATATATGAAATAGATGGTTATATATGTATGAAATAGATGGTTATATATATATGAAATAGATGGTTATATATGTATTAAATAGATGGTTATATATATATGAAATAGATGGTTATATATATATTAAATAGATGGTTATATATGGATGAAATAGATGGTTATATATATATGAAATAGATGGTTATATATGTATTAAATAGATGGTTATATATATATGAAATAGATGGTTATATATATATGAAACAGATGGTTATATATATATGAAATAGATGGTTATATATATATATGAAATAGATGGTTATATATGTATGAAATAGATGGTTATATATATATGAAATAGTTGGTTATATATATGAAATAGATGGTTATATATGTATTAAATAGATGGTTATATATGTATGAAATAGATGGTTATATATATATATATGAAATAGATGGTTATATATATATGAAATAGATGGTTATATATATATATGAAATAGATGGTTATATATATATGAAATAGATGGTTATATATATATGAAATAGATGGTTATATATATATGAAATAGATGGTTATATATATATGAAATAGATGGTTATACATATGAAATAGATGGTTATATATATGAAATAGATGGTTATATATATATGAAATAGATGGTTATATATATGAAATAGATGGTTATATATATATGAAATAGATGGTTATATATATGAAATAGATGGTTATATATATATGAAATAGATGGTTATATATATTTTAAATATATGGTTATATATGTATGAAATAGATGGTTATATATATATGAAATAGATGGTTATATATGTATTAAATAGATGGTTATATATATATGAAATAGATGGTTATATATATATGAAATAGATGGTTATATATGTATGAAATAGATGGTTATATATATATGAAATAGATGGTTATATATGTATTAAATATATGGTTATATATATATGAAATAGATGGTTATATATGTATTAAATATATGGTTATATATATATGAAATAGATGGTTATATATATGAAATAGATGGTTATATATATATATGAAATAGATGCTTATATATATATGAAATAGATGGTTATATATATGAAATAGATGGTTATATATATAGGAAATAGATGGTTATATATATAGGAAATAGATGGTTATATATATATGAAATAGATGGTTATATATATATGAAATAGATGGTTATATATATGAAATAGATGGTTATATATATATGAAATAGATGGTTATATATATATGAAATAGATGGTTATATATGTATGAAATAGATGGTTATATAAATATGAAATAGATGGTTATATATGTATTAAATAGATGGTTATATATATATGAAATAGATGGTTATATATATATGAAATAGATGGTTATATATGGATGAAATAGATGGTTATATATATATGAAATAGATGGTTATATATGTTTTAAATAGATGGTTATATATATATGAAATAGATGGTTATATATATATGAAACAGATGGTTATATATATATGAAATAGATGGTTATATATATATGAAATAGATGGTTATATATGTATGAAATAGATGGTTATATATACATGAAATAGATGGTTATATATGTATTAAGTAGATGGTTATATATATATGAAATAGATGGTTATATATATATGAAATAGATGGTTATATATGTATGAAATAGATGGTTATATATATATGAAATAGTTGGTTATATATATGAAATAGATGGTTATATATGTATTAAATAGATGGTTATATATGTAAGAAATAGATGGTTATATATATATATATGAAATAGATGGTTATATATATATGAAATAGATGGTTATATATATATATGAAATAGATGGTTATATATATATGAAATAGATGGTTATATATATATGAAATAGATGGTTATATATATATGAAATAGATGGTTATATATATATGAAATAGATGGTTATACATATGAAATAGATGGTTATATATATGAAATAGATGGTTATATATATATGAAATAGATGGTTATATATATGAAATAGATGGTTATATATATATGAAATAGATGGTTATATATATGAAATAGATGGTTATATATATATGAAATAGATGGTTATATATATTTTAAATATATGGTTATATATGTATGAAATAGATGGTTATATATATATGAAATAGATGGTTATATATGTATTAAATAGATGGTTATATATATATGAAATAGATGGTTATATATATATGAAATAGATGGTTATATATGTATGAAATAGATGGTTATATATATATGAAATAGATGGTTATATATGTATTAAATAGATGGTTATATATATATATGAAATAGATGGTTATATACATATGAAATAGATGGTTATATATATATGAAATAGATGGTTATATATATATATGAAATAGATGGTTATATATGTATGAAATAGATGGTTATATATATATGAAATAGATGGTTATATATGTATTAAATAGATGGTTATATATATGTGAAATAGATGGTTATATATATATGAAATAGATGGTTATATATATATATATATGAAATAGATGGTTATATATGTATTAAATAGATGGTTATATATATATGAAATAGATCGTTATATATGCATTAAATAGATGGTTATAAATATATGAAATAGTTGGTTATATATATGAAATAGATGGTTATATATGTATTAAATAGATGTTTATATATATATATGAAATAGATGGTTATATATATATATATATGAAATAGATCGTTATATATATATATGAAATAGATGGTTATATATATATGAAATAGATGGTTATATATATATGAAATAGATGGTTATATATATATGAAATAGATGGTTATATATATATGAAATAGATGGTTATATATGTATTAAATAGATGGTTATATATATATGAAATAGATGGTTATATATGCAGTAAATAGATGGTTATAAATATATGAAATAGTTGGTTATATATATGAAATAGATGGTTATATATGTATTAAATAGATGGTTATATATATATATGAAATAGATGGTTATATATATATATATATGAAATAGATGGTTATATATATATATGAAATAGATGGTTATATATATATGAAATAGATGGTTATATATATATGAAATAGATGGTTATATATATATGAAATAGATGGTTATATATATATGAAATAGATGGTTATATATATATGAAATAGATGGTTATATATATGAAATAGATGGTTATATATATGAAATAGATGGTTATATATATATGAAATAGATGGTTATATATGAAATAGATGGTTATATACATATGAAATAGATGGTTATATATATGAAATAGATGGTTATATATATATGAAATAGATGGTTATATATGTATTAAATAGATGGTTATATATATATGAAATAGATGGTTATATATATATGAAATAGATGGTTATATATGTATTAAATAGATGGTTATATATATATGAAATAGTTGGTTATATATATGAAATAGATGGTTATATATGTATTAAATAGATGGTTATATATATATGAAATAGTTGGTTATATATATATATGAAATAGATGGTTAGATATATATATATGAAATAGATGGTTATATATATGAAATAGATGGTTATATATGTATGAAATAGATGGTTATATATATATATATGAAATAGATGGTTGTATATATGAAATAGATGGTTACATATATATGAAATAGATGGTTATATATATGTGAAATAGATGGTTATAGATATGAAATAGATGGTTATATATATATGAAATAGATGGTTATATATATATGAAATAGATGGTTATATATATATGAAATAGATGGTTATATATATATGAAATAGATGGTTATATATGAAATAGATGGTTATATACATATGAAATAGATGGTTATATATATGAAATAGATGGTTATATATATATGAAATAGATGGTTATATATGTATTAAATAGATGGTTATATATATATGAAATAGATGGTTATATATATATGAAATAGATGGTTATATATGTATTAAATAGATGGTTATATATATATGAAATAGTTGGTTATATATATGAAATAGATGGTTATATATGTATTAAATAGATGGTTATATATATATGAAATAGTTGGTTATATATATATATGAAATAGATGGTTAGATATATATATATGAAATAGATGGTTATATATATGAAATAGATGGTTATATATGTATGAAATAGATGGTTATATATATATATGTGAAATAGATGGTTGTATATATATATGAAATAGATGGTTATATATATATGAAATAGATGGTTATATATATGTGAAATAGATGGTTATAGATATGAAATAGATGGTTATATATATATGAAATAGATGGTTATATATATATGAAATAGATGGTTATATATATATGAAATAGATGGTTATATATGTATGAAATAGATGGTTATATATATATGAAATAGATGGTTATATATGTATGAAATAGATGGTTATATATGAATGAAATAGATGGTTATATATATATGAAATAGATGGTTATATATATATGAAATAGATGGTTATATATGTATGAAATAGATGGTTATATATATGAAATAGATGGTTATATATCTATTAAATAGATGGTTGTATATATATGAAATAGTTGGTTATATATATGAAATAGATGGTTATATATGTATTAAATAGATGGTTATATATGTATGAAATAGATGGTTATATATATATGAAATAGATGGTTATATATGTATTAAATAGATGGTTATATATATATGAAATAGATGGTTATATATGTATGAAATAGATGGTTATATATATGAAATAGATGGTTATATATGTATTAAATAGATGGTTATATATATGAAATAGATGGTTATATATGTATTAAATAGATGGTTATATATATATGAAATAGATGGTTATATATGTATGAAATAGATGGTTACATATATATGAAATAGTTCGTTATATATATGAAATAGATGGTTATATATGTATTAAATAGATGGTAATATATGTATGAAATAGATGGTTATATATATATATATGAAATAGATGGTTATATATGTATTAAATCGATGGTTATATATATATGAAATAGATGGTTATATATATATGAAATAGATGGTTATATATGTATTAAATAGATGGTTATATATATATGAAATAGTTGGTTATATATATATATATAAAACACAGTGATGAGTCTCTTCTAGTGTGAAACGTTGAATCAGCAGAAAAGAGTCCTTCATGTTAGAAAGTCAAACCCTCGACAATTAAAAGTTAAAAAGTTAAAATTAAAAAAGCAAAAATGAATAAATACTGTGAAGTTTGTGAATTAACCTGCTGCATCTTTTAACTCTATTCTGTCTGATGGGTATCGTTAGTTCTATCAATTCTCTGATCAATACTAGGACTCTTATCAATACTCTAATCAATACTAGGACTATTATCAATACTCTTATCAATACTAGAACTATTATCAATACTCTTATCAATACTAGGACTCTTATCAATACTCTTATCAATACTAGGACTCTTGTCAATACTCTTATCAATACTAGGACTATTATCAATACTCTTATCAATACTATAACTCTTATCAATACTCTTATCAATACTAGGATTCTTATCAATACTCTAATCAATACTAGGACTATTATCAATATTCTTATCAATACTAGAACTATTATTAATACTCTATTCAATACTAGGACTCTTATCAATACTATAATCAATACTAGGACTCTTATCAATACTAGGACTCTTATCAATACTATAATCAATACTCGGACTCTTATCAATACTAGGACTCTTATCAATACTCTATTCAATACTAGAACTCTTATCAATACTAGGACTCTTATCAATACTCTAATCAATACTAGGCTCTTATCAATACTATAACCAATACTAGGACTCTTATCAATACTCTAATCAATACTATAACTCTTATCAATACTAGGACTCTTATCAATACTCTAATCAATACTAGAACTCTTATCAATACTAGAACTCTTATCAATACTAGGACTCTTATCAATACTCTAATCAATACTAGGACTCTTATCAATACTATAACCAATACTAGGACTCTTATCAATACTAGGACTCTTATCAATACTCTTATCAATACTAGGATTCTTATCAATACTCTAATCAATACTAGGACTATTATCAATATTCTTATCAATACTAGAACTATTATCAATACTCTATTCAATACTAGGACTCTTATCAATACTCTAATCAATACTAGGACTCTTATCAATACTCGGACTGTTATCAATACTATAATCAATACTAGGACTCTTATCAATACTAGGACTCTTATCAATACTAGGACTCTTATCAATACTATAATCAATACTAGGACTCTTATCAATACTAGGACTCTTATCAATACTATAATCAATACTCGGACTCTTATCAATACTAGGACTCTTATCAATACTCTATTCAATACTAGAACTCTTATCAATACTAGGACTCTTATCAATACTCTAATCAATACTAGGCTGTTATCAATACTATAACCAATACTAGGACTCTTATCAATACTCTAATCAATACTATAACTCTTATCAATACTAGGACTCTTATCAATACTCTAATCAATACTAGAACTCTTATCAATACTAGAACTCTTATCAATACTAGGACTCTTATCAATACTCTAATCAATACTAGGACTCTTATCAATACTATAACCAATACTAGGACTCTTATCAATACTAGGACTCTTATCAATACTCTAATCAATACTATAACTCTTATCAATACTAGGACTCTCATCAATACTACAATCAATACTAGGACTCTTATCAATACTAGGACTCTTATCAATACTAGAACTCTTATCAATACTCTAATCAATACTAGGACTCTTATCAATACTCGAACTCTTATCAATACTGGAACTCTTATCAATACTAGAACTCTTATCAATACTAGAACTCATATCAATGCTAGAACTCTTATCAATACTAGAACTCATATCAATACTAGAACTCTTATCAATACTAGGACTCATATCAATACTAGGACTCATATCAATAATAGGACTCTTATTGTTTTTTTTGATTATTTTGTGAGAAAAAAAGACAATTTATTAAGAAAAGAATCCACATTGTTTGATTATTCTTGTATATAAACAAATAGTCTTTATTGAGCAGCAACACTAGCAAACAAGAAATAGGAAACCAGTAATAGGAAGAAACACAACGCAAGTTCTAAAATCTTTAAATTACATTCTCATCCAATCAATAATCCCAGTGATTATCTTTCATTGATGATCCTGTTTTTCTGATTAAACTCCACATGACATCACTAACGTATGACATCACCACCGTTACCTGATGGCTGCTCCACAAACAGGTTGATTTTCTGCTTATTGGTCACTTGTTGTGATAAACTTACTTGTGAGGTGTGTTGCTGAACTCACCTGGTGTGTTTTCTTTCTCCTGCAGGTCACGTGACTTCTCGTGGAGGCGGGGTTTGTTCCAGCGGTCAGGAGGTCTGAGGAAGAGGTCGAAGGTGATCATGGGAGATGGAGGACCCCTGCAGACCGAGGGTAACGCCCTCCTCAAGGCCGTCTTCCAGGGAAAGCTGCGGTTGACCCGCCTGCTGCTGGAGGGCGGAGCTTACATCAACGAGGGCAACGAGCGCGGAGAGACGCCGGTGTCCTCCGCCTGCCTGGCGGCCTACGACGACCCGCAGACCCGGCAGAGGATGGTGAGGTACCTGCTGGAGAAAGGCGCCGACCCCAACATCCCCGACAAGAGCGGCAGGACGGCGCTGATGCACGCCTGCGCCGAACAGGCGGGGATGGAGGTGGTATCGCTCCTGCTGGAGAACGGAGCCGACCCGAGCCTCAAGGACTACTCTGGCTCCTCCGCCCTCGTCCACGCCATCAACAAGGGGGACCGCGACACCCTGCAGGTGCTGCTGGACGCCTGCAAGGCCAAAGGCAAGGAGGTGATCATCATCACCACCGACACGTCTCCCTCCGGCACCAAGAAGACCAAGCAGTACCTCAACGCACCCCCGTCGCCGTGCATCGTGGACAAACTGTCCCCGGCTTGCATGTCCCCTTCCGAGGTGGAGATCGGCACCTCCTCCTCACCGGCGGAAGACCCGAGCAAAAACCAGGTGGAGGGGATCTTCAACTTCGCACTCACCTCGGCTTTGCCGTTACCTTCGGCTCGACCTCCGGGAGAAAAGAGGCCGCCGCCGCGCAAGCTCCTGAAGAGGCTGAACTCGGAGCCCTGGGGCCTGGTGGCGCCCTCGGTCCTGAGCGGCGTCCCTCAGGAGAGGGTGGACGCTGGTCTACAGGAGGAGGGGGGATGGGACCTGAGCAGGACCATCGCCGAGATCAACGGCCTGTCCATCGCCGAGCAGCAAGGGAGACCTCTGTTGTCGCGGCGACACAGCATCGAGACCCACGACCCTTGCTCCCCAAAACTAATCGACCGGTCCTGCTCCGAGGACTACGCGGCACTCTCTGGTTCCTCCTGGGCCGACAAAGTCCAGCAGCATCAGATCCTGTACCGCAGGAACACAGCGCCGGAGTCCCACGAGAACGCCGGGGCGGTCGCGGCTCGCGCCCTGTCTCACCCGAAACTGACCCGGATGGAGCACTACGAGTCGGACACTCACCTTTGCCCGGAGTCCATCCCCGGTTCTCCGGACTCTGGTCGGGTGTCCGTGGAGCGGAGGAGGTACAACGCCTCCCCCTTGTCCCTGGTCACCAGCTCCTCCAGGGAGTCTCTGGAGAATATCCCCAACTCGGTGTCCCCCATCACGGTGCGCAGGCGACCCCCAGGGCTGCTGGAGCGCCGGGGGTCCGGGACCCTCCTCCTGGACCACATCTCCCACACCAGACCCGGCTTCCTGCCACCGCTCAACATCAACCCCCAGAGACCCATACCCGACATCCGGGCCAACGGCAAGCCCACGTCGCCCGTCCACAAGATCCTGGTCCCTGTGGCCCCCACCTCGCCCAAACGGGGCCCCGACTTCAAGACGAAGAAGAAGCTGATGAGGAGGCACTCGATGCAGACGGAGCAGATGAAGCAGCTCTCCACCTTCCAGGAGATTCTGGCCGAGAAGGTCATGGAGTCCCACGGGGATTGATGATGGGGAGGAGCAAAGCATGATGGGATATAGCTTGCAGAGACTTTTTTTTTAAGGGTGGTGATTTACTGTGAAGCTTATCCATCAGATAACAATTTTAAAAACCACGTCCTGGTCTTCATGAAGGGCTGCACCAACTAGGAGGTTATTCAAACAGAGAAATAGGGTTCAATTAGAGTTTTTTAAATTTGAGTCACAATTTTAAATTAGGACCTCTGGTTCTGAGGTTAACAATCAAATATAACTGTTAAAGACTCTTCTGTCCTCTTAGAGCCCCCCAGAGACCAGACCGAACCTTTTCAGCTGACTCAGCAATTCTAGATTCTAAACGAGAACCAATCACGGCTCAAAACAACTTAAAATCAACCTTCAGAGAAGACCAACACATCCAGCGTTCCTTTATTTCCTCTTATTTCCTAAAAAGCTGAACGTCTTTTAGATCAATAAGAGAAGTCGTTGCAGCTCTCCAGTTTTCCAGGAAGCTTCTTTTCCGGGTCAACGATCGGTTTACAAAAACATTCCTGATGCTTCCTCATCATTAAACTATAAAAAAGAAGATATATAACCTGACTTGTTTGATGTTTACAGATGCACAATTTTGCACTGAGGTCCATTTTTTTCTCACGGTAACGAATGAAAAACATGAACTTTCTTCTTCTGGACCTGAAGTTCATCCTGAAGGTGGAACTCTTGAAAACAAACTGTCATCTTCTCATTAATAAAGCTAACATATTTATATTTGAATTGATAAGCTCCTGTTCTGATTGAAGAATGTGACGACGTGTGAAACTACCTACTGCGCTGTATGTGCTCTACTTAATCCACTATTTCAGTGTAAATGATGCAGAGTTCCTCTGAATGAATCCTCTTCATTTTACTGTTCAGAGGGACGTTTGAAACGTCCACCCTGACGATGTTTCCGTACTTTAACCGGGGTGATGTTTTGATCTGATTTGTTTTTGAGATGAACTTAAAATGGTTTTCGTCTTCGTGAAATTCCAAAGAAGTCGTGTGGACGATGTGAATCAAAACCTGCTGAGACTGTAAAAACTGTAAAGATGAGCCTGTACTGTAATGTCAATGCTGAAGCACTTCATCTGGTTGGACTCAAGGGGGCGCCGAAGGACACTTAAAGGAACAGTCCCATGTTTTTATTTTCTGTGTGTCCAGAACAGAAATAATGATGTATAAAGACCTACAGGTGCTAGATACCAGAGTGGGAGTGTTTTGATTTGCCTCAACATAATAACAGCGCTAACTGCTAACGCAGCTAGCAAATAGTCATAAAATAGTTGGTTATATATATATATATATATATATATACATATGAACAGTTGGTTTTATATATATATATATATATATAATATATTTATATATATTATATATATATATATAAATATTTGGTTATAAATATATATATGTAAATATTTGGTTATATATATAAAATAGTTGGTTGTATATAAATGTATAAAATAGTTGGTTATATATATATATATATATATAAAGTAGTTGGTTATATATACTGACCCTGAATCCTTCTCTCTGCTATCCCCTGATACTGCTACTGATCTTCTCCTCTCCACCCTTTCCTCTTCTTTGGACAACCTCTGTCCCTTCACCTCTAGGCCTGCACGGCCAACCCCACCTGCCCCACGGCTGTCAGACTCAGTGCGTACTGACAGACTAAGAGAGGCTGAGCGTAAATGGAGAAAAGGCAAACTCCCGGAGGACTTTCTTAACTTCCAAGCTCTTCTTTCCACTTTTTCCTCCTCTCTTTCTATTGCTACCTGGTAATATACCTACCCCTATGTCCCTGTGTGACTCCCTCTATCACCCTGTGTGACTCCCCCTATGTCTCTGTGTGACTCCCCCTATCTCCCTGTGTGACTCCCTCTATCTCCCTGTGTGACTCCCCCTATCTCCCTGTATGACTCCCTCTATCACCCTGTGTGACTCCCCCTATGTCCCTGTGTGACTCTCCCTATGTCCCTGTGTGACTCCCCCTATGTCCCTGTGTGACTCCCCCTATCACTCTGTGTGACTCCCCCTATCACCCTGTGTGACTCCCTCTATCTCCCTGTGTGACTCCCTCTATCTCCCTGTGTGACTCCCCCTATCTCCCTGTGTGACTCCCTCTATCACCCTGTGTGACTCCCCCTATGTCTCTGTGTGACTCCCCCTATCTCCCTGTGTGACTCCCTCTATCTCCCTGTGTGACTCCCCCTATCTCCCTGTGTGACTCCCTCTATCACCCTGTGTGACTCCCCCTATGTCCCTGTGTGACTCCCCCTATGTCCCTGTGTGACTCCCCCTATCTCCCTGTGTGACTCCCCCTATGTCCCTGTGTGACTCCCCCTATCTCCCTGTGTGACTCCCCCTATGTCCCTGTGTGACTCCCCCTATGTCCCTGTGTGACTCCCCCTATGTCCCTGTGTGACTCCCCCTATCTCCCTGTGTGACTCCCCCTATGTCCCTGTGTGACTCCCTCTATCTCCCTGTGTGACTCCCCCTATCTCCCTGTGTGACTCCCCCTATGTCCCTGTGTGACTCCCCCTATCTCCCTGTGTGACTCCCCCTATCACCCTGTGTGACTCCCCCTATGTCTCTGTGTGAATCCCCCTATCACCCTGTGTGACTGAAGAAGTTCAACCTGCCAAAGACAATGTTGGTGCATTTCTACAGAGCCATCATCGAGTCCATCCTCTGCTCCTCCATCACGGTCTGGTACGCTGCAGCCACTGCCAAGGACAAGGGCAGGCTGCAGCGCATCATTCGCTCTGCTGAGAGGGTGATTGGCTGCAATCTGCCGTCCCTCCAGGACTTGTTCACTTCAAGAACCCTGAAGCGAGCAAGAAGGATTGTAGCTGACCCCTCTCACCCTGGACACAAACTGTTGGTGCCCCTTCCATCTGGTAGGAGGCTGAGGTCCATCAGGACCAAGACCTCACGACACATGAACAGTTTCTTCCCGTCGGCAGGGAACCCCCACTGACTCTGTCATCCCCAGGACAAATTCCCACTGGTCACTCCTCCGCACATCCCTTCATATTGAAATACACTTGTCACTTTTACATTGCACTTGTTTCAGTCCTGTTATCTGTTTGCTGTGCACTTTATTTTATATTCTTTTAAATTCTATTGTAAATTTTAGTATGTTTCTATTTCTTGCACTGTTGATTGTTGTTTATTGTTTAATGTTATTGTCTAATGTTATGCACCACCTGCCATGACAAATTCCTTGTATGTTACATACATTGGCAATAAACGATTCTGATTCTGATTGTAAAGCAGCTTTCTTCCGCTCTAAAATCCGAACCTCTGCTTCCAATCCTAAAAAAAAAAATTCTCTTCACTCCTCCAACCCCCACCCCCTCCTCCTGCTTCCTCCCTTCTCCCTGATGTTCTATTTCATCCTTACTGACCGCCAGAGGCAGTGCTTCACACTGGATATCTTCCGTCTCGCGCATGCGCAGGTCGAATATTTATATCAACAAAGTCACGTGTGACCTCGGATGACCCCCGTCGTCTATAAGTTCCGGTGTCATCCTGAGTTCAGTCCTTTTTCATCTTCTCGCTACGCAGGTTAGCTACCATGGTAGGCAAGGCAAGGCAAGGCAAGTTTATTTGTATAGCACATTTCAACAACAAGGTAATTCAAAGTGCTTCACATAAAACCATTAAAAGCATCAAAACATAAGGCAAAAGAAAAGGAGATTTAAAAACAATTAAAGAAACAGTGTAAGAAATAAAATTCAGTAGTAAAATGCAGAAATGCAGGAAATTGATTAATATATTAATTGAATGTGGTTCAATTAAAGGCAGCAGCAAACAGAAAGGTCTTCAATCTTGATTTAAATGAGCTGAGGGTCTCAGCAGACCTGCAGCTTTCTGGGACTTTGTTCCAGATATGTGGAGCAGAAAAACTGAACGCTGCTTCTCCATGTTTAGTTCTGACTCTGGGAACAGAAAGTAGACCGGTCCCAGATGACCTGAGGGGTCGGGATGGTTCATAAGGTAGCAGCAGATCAGAGATGTATTTTGGCCCAAAACCATTCAGTGCTTTGTAAACCAACAGCAGGATTTTAAAGTCAATTCTTTGTTGGACAGGAAGCCAGTGCAAAGACCTCAGAACTGGACTGATGTGATCCACCCTCCTGGTCTTAGTGAGGACTCGAGCTGCAGCGTTCTGAATCAGCTGCAGCTTTCTGACGGACTTTTTACAGAGACCTGTAAACACACCGTTACAGTAGTCCAGTCTGCTGAAGATAAATGCGTGGACAAGTTTTTCCAAATCCTGTTGAGACATAAGTCCTCTAATCCTTGATATATTCTTCAGGTGATAGTAGGCTGATTTTGTAATTGTCTTGATATGGCTGTTCAGGTTGAGGTCTGAATCCATAACTACACCTAGATTTCTGGCTTGGTTTGTGGGTTTTAACATCAGTGACTGAAGCTGAGCGGTGATTTTCAATTGTTCGTCCTTGGTACCAAAAACAATTACTTCTGTTTTATCTTTGTTTAATTGAAGAAAATTCTGGCACATCCAGTTGTTGATTTGTTCAATGCAGTTACCCAGCCCTTGTATGGGATTATAGTCCCCTGGTGACATAGTTATGTAGATTTGTGTGTCGTCTGCATAATTATGATAACACACTTTGTTGTTTTCCATAATCTGAGCTAGTGGAAGCATGTAGATGTTGAACAGAAGAGGCCCCAGTATTGAACCTTGGGGAACACCACATGTCATTTTAGTCAGCTCTGATGTGTAATCAGCTACAGACACAAAGTATTCTCGGCCCTTCAAGTAGGATTCAAACCAGTTAAGTGCTGTGCCAGAGAGTCCCACCCAGATTTTTAGTCTTTCTAGGAGTATGGCATGGTCGACCGTGTCGAATGCAGCACTGAGATCTAGTAACACTAAGACTGAACTTCTGCTGTTGTCTATGTTTAAGTGGATGTCGTTGAAAACCTTAACAAGAGCAGTTTCAGTGCTGTGGTGCTGTCGAAAGCCTGACTGGAAAACATCAAAGCAGTTATTTACGGTCAAGAAGTTGGTCAGCTGTTGGAAAACCGCTTTTTCAATTATTTTACTTAAAAATGGGAGGTTTGATATTGGCCGATCATTTTTCATCGTTGCGGAGTCTAAACTAACCTTCTTTAGGAGTGGTTTAATAACTGCAGTTTTAGGGCTTGTGGGAAGACACCTGAGAGAAGGGATGTGTTTACAATTTGTAAAAGATCAGTGGTCATGCAGTTTGAAATATTTTTGAAAAAGTGTGTTGGTAGAATATCCAAGCAGCAGGAGGATGACTTCAGATGTTGTATAATGTCTTCTAGGCTTCTACGGTCGATTGAATGAAATTGTGTCATGATATTTGAATGGATGTTATTCAGAGATCGGGACAACACATATCCTGTGGTTGATGTGGAGGCACTGACTGCTTGTCTAATTTTCTGAATTTTGTCAGTAAAAAAGGAGGCAAATTGATTGCATGCCCAGGTGGATTGGAGTTCAGCAGCTACCGACACTGGAGGGTTTGTTAGCCTGTCGACAGTAGCAAATAAGGCGCGTGTATTGTTCTTGTTTTTGGTTATGATGTCAGAGAAGAATGACTGCCTTGCATTTCTAAGTTCCAAATTATAATTGCGAAGTCTCTCTTTATAGATGTCACAGTGAACCTGGAGATTAGTTTTTCGCCACCTGCGCTCAGCTTTCCGACACTCTCGTTTCTCTATTTTGACCAGCGTAGCATTTCTCCAAGGAGATCTTTGCTTACCCGAGACAACCTTCACTTTTGTGGGTGCAATGGCATCAATAATATTTTTAACTTTAAAATTGAAGCCATCTACAAGCTGATTGACTGAGAGGCAAGAGAGGGCTGGTGTGGAGGAGAACTTCTGAATAAATAGTTCACTGGTGTTTTCAGAGATGTAACGCTTTGTCACAACCTTGGTTTGGACATTTGTGTGCAAGGAGATTGCACTCTCAAAGAAAACACAGAAATGATCAGAGAGTGCAACATCAGTCACAGCAACCTTGGAAATGTTTACACCTTTGGTGATGATTAGGTCCAGAGTGTGCCCCCTGCTGTGGGTGGGTCCTGTCACATGCTGAGTCAGATCATAGTTATCAAGGACACCACATAGTTCTATAGACTCTCTGTCCTGGGGATTATCAACATGGATATTAAAATCACCAACAATAACAACACAGTCAAAATCAATACAGATTACAGACAGCAGTTCAGTAAACTCATCAAAGAAGGTTGCACAGTATTTAGGCGGTCTGTAAATGTTTAGGAATAAAGCTTGAGTGGAATTCAGAGCCACATATTCAAAAGAACTAAAATGACCAAAGGGCATCTGCTTGCATTGAAGAGAATCATTAAATAAAACAGCAACTCCACCTCCTTTCTTATGCGCTCTTGTTTCGCTCATGAAACTGAAGTTGGGAGGTGTTGATTCAATAAGAACAGCTGCATTGTTATCTTGATTTAACCAAGTTTCAGTTAAAAACAAAATGTCCAGTTTGTGCCTCATAATAAAATCATTGATTAAAAATGTTTTTCCTGACAGAGACCTGACATTTAATAAAGCTAAGTTTAATGTGGTTAAAGCTTTCTTTGCCCAATTTATTTGGACAGGCTGACGAGGAATGTATGCTAAGTTTGATAAGTTTGCATGTTTACTATTGTTTCTTCGCACCTTTCCTTTTCTATGAACTTGCAGGACAGGAATTGAAACGGCTAGCTGCAAACAGGGCCCCGACCTTTCCTGGAGAGAGTCATTGGTATCATTAGCCTTGTAGCCTGGACAATCAATGGTAGCATAAACAAGGATGTGTCTACGATCAAGACATATTAGCGCTTGTCGCTGTAGCCTTGTGACCACCGGTCGGAGTTGCGGTTCTCTCGCCCTCCAAAGGCTGCGACGAGCTGTCCCTCTTCGGAGGGAACGGTGTGTTCGCCGTTCGGACATTGAGCCCCGGACTGGTGGACGCCCCTATCATCGGTCGTCACCAGTCTGATAAGGGCCACCTTAGTCGTGATGACAGCAATCGGTAAGATCGATTAACATTGTTTTCTACAACCGTTGTTTGTTTCCACGGTTGGCAGAGCGCTTCCGCTCTAGTTAATCGAGTGGCGCGCTAACGAGAGCGTAGAATTACGCTGTCGGCCCGCCCTTCACAGTGTTACGGCTATCACAGTTAGCAGAGTGTGCCTGCTCAGGCAAACTTGGTGAGACACTAGTTCGACGAGATCGACATTGCCGTTGTGTCCATTGAGATTTAATCTTTACATCTGATGTAATTCGCAGTTGGCAGTGTCTTCACTCAGGCTAACTTGGTGAGATGCTAGCTGGGACTGCGTCCATCAACTTTGTAAACCTTACGGCCGTCACAGTTAACAGAGCGTCCCCGCTCAGGTTAACTCAGTGGGAAGCTAGCTAAACAAAGCTGATACTGGGGCTGTGTCCATCAACTTTGTAGCCTTACGGCTGTCACAGTTAACAGAGCGTCCCCGCTCAGGTTAACTCAGTGGGAAACTAGCTGAACAAAGCTGATACTGGGGCTGTGTCCATCAACTTTGTAGCCTTACGGCTGTCACAGTTAACAGAGCGTCCCCGCTCAGGTTAACTCAGTGGGAAACTAGCTAAACAAAGCTGATACTGGGGCTGTGGCCATCAACTTTGTAGCATTACAACTATCACAGTTAGCAGAGTGTGCTCGCTCAGGCTAACTCGGTGAATGCTAGTTATACTAAATCAACATTGAGGTTGTGCCCATTGATGCTTTTACGCATTACGGCTGTCGCAGCTGGCAGTGGCCTCACTCAGGCTAACCTGGTGGGACACTAACTAGACTAAGTTAATGCTGGATTGTGTCCATTGATTGCTGTAAACATTACGCCATATCAGTTAGCAGAGCGTTTCGCTCCGGCTAACTAGACTAAGCTAATACTCTGATTGTGTCCATTGATTGTTGTAAACAGTATGGCCATATCAGTAGCGGATATCAGTTAGCAGAGTGCCCTCGCTCAGGCTAACTGGTAGCACACCAAGAGTTACAGCAACTGTCCAAGTGAAGAGAGTGTCCTCGCTCCCCTCTCACTGTAAGGACTGTGTTCTTTTTTGTCCGTTTTTCACAGTAGCAGAGTGCTCTCGCTCAAGCTAACTGGTGGGACACCAATATCTGCAGCAACTATCCTAGTGAAGAGAGTGTCCTCGCTCCCCTTTCACTATAAGGACTGTTTTCCTGACCTGTTTCCACAGTGGCAGAGTGCTCTCGCTCAAGCGAACTGGTGGGACACCAATATCTGCAGCAACTAGCTTAGTGAAGAGAGTGTCCTCGCTCCCCTCTCACTATAAGGACTTTGCCTGACCTGTTTCCACAGTGGCAGAGTGCTCTCGCTCAAGCTAACTGGTGGGACACCAATAGCTGCAGCAACTGTCTTAGTGAAGAGAATGTCCTCGCTCCCCTCTCACGGTAAGGACTGTTTTCTTTGGGTCTGTTTCCACAGTAGCAGAGTGCTCTCGCTCAGGCTAACTGGTGGGTCACCAATATCCGCAGCGGCTGGCCAAGTGAAGAGTGTCCGAAGGATCACTCTCCTCTGACTGCCCCCTGCCTGTTCTCTCAACATTCAGCAGAGCGCTCCCGCTCAGACTGATTTGGAATTCCGCATCAACTAGTGGGACAAGGGTTCCACCAGAATCGCGGCCATGTTAAACTCTCCCGGCTGTAGGACCTGTATAGCTCCTCTTCAGCCTGAGGACGGCCCTGACCTCTTGCCTTAGCCTCGAGCTTCTGAGGCAGGGCCTCTCGGAGAACCCAAGCAGGACCTGCGGCATCACGGCTTGAGCAGTAAGGTCTGCTAGGCTGGCCGAAGTGGAACACCTGATGCGTGAGGTCTACCTCCCCCTGTCAGGGCAGCTGAATCCAGCCCAACCTACCCTGGTCATTTGTATGGCGCGTGCACGCCTGGCATACACAGCAGCTGGAACATCCACCTGTGAGTGCCTTCTTCAGGCGCCTTCCCGCCCTCACCACCTTTTCTGTTCCTCCCTCCGAGGAATATCTGAGGGAGTTGCATGCATGCTGGAGACACCAGGGCTCTCTCCCGCCTTACATCAGACCATGCAGGAGGTGGCAAATCTGGCCTTGCACGTATGCCAGCCAGTTAGACGACTATTGCGTCCATCATAGTTTCCCCTGAGGAGACTCTGAGGCCCGATGCCAGGTGCCCTCGACCCAATGTCGGGTCAAAGATGACCTGCTATGCCAGGGCTTATGACACAGCAGCGCTGTGCACCGTATCGACATCTCCCTCTCCCACCTCATGCTTTCCCTCGCAGATTCTCTGCAGCAGGCTACTTCGACGCTTCCGCTCAGTGATGCTTCATTGCAGGCGTTTGCGCTCATGTCGAGGGAACTTGGACGTATGATGTCCACCCTGGTTCAGACTCGCCGCCAGGTTTGGCTGGCGCAGTCACCCCTATCTGAGACATGTAGGAGGACCCTCCGTACTGTCCCAGTGGAACCTGGTGAGCTGTTCGAGTCAGCTGCTATACGGGCGCTTCAGCGAACTGTTAGAGCTAGCCAGACCAGGCAGCAGTTCTCTGGTCTTTGCAGGGACATGCCTGCACCCCCAGACCTAGGGGTCCCACTTTGGCCCCACAAGGCCGTTTTCTCAGCCTCCAGCTTACCCTAGTAGCCGCCACAGGCCTCGGCGTCCTGTTGAGAGGCCGGACCGCTACCTATACAACCCTACCTATGTCCCCCCCCCCCCCCCCCGGCAGGGGGGACAGGAGATGTCTCCGGGCCGGCTGTCGGGGTTCTTTCTCCCAGCAGCAGATTTCCAAGGGAGAGTGGTTCACATCTATCGACGCCTATTCCCATGTTCCCATGGTGCATCACCACAGGCAGTTTCTACATTTCGCCTTTTAAGGCCGCCACTTTCAGTCCTGGGTGCTTTCATTCGGACTCTCCCATCTCCCTGGGTGTTCACAAGGTGTGTTACTGCTGTCCTTTCCCCCTGCAATCACAGGGCGTGAACATACTGCCGTACTTAGACGACTGGCTGACCTAGGCGCCATCCCGGCTTCAGGCGCCACAGGACACTGCTCGCCTTCTCTCACGTGGCCCGGTGGGCCTCAAGGTGAACATGGAGAGGAGCTACCTGAGCCCTTCTCAGAGCATAACCTTCATTAGTGTGGCCCTATGAGGGCCTGTCTGTCGCCCCAGCATGTGGACAACAACCCCCACAACCTCTCCCCCTTCTGAGGGTGCAGACGGTTGCCCTACATCCTTTTCGCCGACTATTGGGTGAACTGACAGCTGCCTCAACTGTCGTTCCCTTGGGTTTGCAGATGGCTGAACAGCCTTCACTTGGATGCCAAGTGGCACAGATACAGGGCAATAATATTATCAAGACAGTGCCTATTCACTATCCCCATGGAGGGAGTGCATATCTGGCAAACAGTGTCCCAGGAACCGAGCCCCAGGGGCTCGGTTCCATTCCACCAGGAGATGGTCACAACAGATACCTGCCTCTCAAGGCGGGGTGCAGTGTGACAGAACAGGACAGCCTGGGGACAGTTGTCTGCTGAAAGACCGCAGGGGCAGGTCCAGGTTCTAGAGCTAGCGCTCAAGCACTTCCTTCCATATTTGAAGGGAAAGCGTGTGCTTGTCCGGTGGACAGCACCTCTGCTGTGATTTCCCATAAACTATGGGGCACCAGATCTGCAGAAGTTGCTACGGGGATCACCGTGCCCTTCTGACTTGGGAGGCCCCTCGCCTGACCAGCCTGTGGGCAATGTACCCACCAGGAGAACGGAACCAGGTTGTGGTTTTCCTGTTCCGTCACAAGCCTCCACCGTGAGAGTGCCGGCTGCATCCAGACGTGTCGACCCACTGCCCCCACTGGGTCTCCCTGACAGAGAGGACCAGCCCTCTGGGTCAAGATGCCCTGGCTCACACGTGGCCAGAAGATCTTCTTTATGCCTTTCCACCATTCCCTCTGATTTTGCTATAAGCTTGTCAGAGTTCTTCCCCGACAGGAGGGATCTCCTGTCGCAACTAGAAGGTCTGATTTGGCATTCCAATCCCTGCCGCCTTCAACTATGGGTCACGGGAGGGCCCGACCGGATGCTGAGTGGCTGCATAGAACCAGTCTGACTGACTATTCTGAATGCCAGTGCGCGGTCTACCTGCCTGCAGTACAAAGAACAGGTGGAAGCTGTTCTGACTGGTGTGCGGCTTGGAACAAGGTCCCAGTACAGCGCCCCGTGCCTGCTGTACTGAGTTTCTACAGTCCCTCCTAGATAAGGGCCGGTCTCCCCTGCATGGGACCTACCCTTGGTACTGGACACCTTATGCTTGTCTCCTTTTGAACCCCTGGCACAGGCGGAGCCGAGATGGCTATCGGCAAAACGGTTTTCTCCTTGCCGTCAATTCAGCTCAATGTGGGGGCGAGCTGCATGCCCTGTCAGTGGAAGAATCATGTCTGAGGTGGAACTCAGATGGCTTGGGTGTCACTTTCTGGCCTAATGCAGTGTTTCTCCCAAGGGTGTGGATACGTTCACATATAAACCGGCCTATCCAGCTGGCAAAGTTGACCCCCCCCCCCCCATTGGGAGAGGAGAGGTCAAGGCTGCTGTGCCCAGTGTGGGCCCTCAGAGCTTATGTGGAAGCCACCGCCTGCATACGCCTGCATAGTCAGTTATGGTGAGCCTAAGAAGGGCTGTGCTCCTTTTTAAAAAAAAACAGCACCTGTCCCACTGGATAGTGGAGGCCATTGCCTATACATACAAGGTGAGCGGCTGCGCTCGGCCATCCGGGGTGAAGGGTCACTACCAAGAGTGTCTCCACACCAAGGGCAAGCCTGAGAGGTGTGCCTGTGGAGGATATATGTGCTGCGGCCTCATGGGCATCACCGAGCACATTCACCAAACACTACAGAGTTAACTTTGCCACCCCTCACCCACTGGGGAGGGTTCTTTGGCCAATTTTCTCTGCCGGAGCTATACGAGGTAGTTACTGTGCTTCCTCGTGACTCTTTTGGTATAAGTCATCCAGTGTGAAGCACTGCCTCTGGCGGTCAGTAAGGATGAAATAGAACGAAAGTTACGAATGTAACTACGGTTCTATGAATCCTGGATGACCGCCAGAGTTCTTGGTCACTCGGAATCCCGTGAACTCGCGAGAAGATTCCATAGGACTGAGCTCAGGATGACACCGGAACTTATAGACGACGGGGGTCATCCGAAGTCACACGTGACTTTGTTGATATAAATATTCGACCTGCGCATGCGCGAGACGGAAGATATCCAGTGTGAAGCACTGCCTCTGGCGGTCATCCAGGATTCATAGAACCGTAGTTACATTCGTAACTTTCGATTTCGCCAACTTCTTTGACAAGAAGGTAAACGATATCAGATCCTCCTTCTCTCAGCCCCCCTCGCCCTCTCTTCCCCCTCAGCTCTCCCTCCCCTCTCCATGCCCCATCTTACCCTATCTGGCTCCCCCAACGAGGTCCTCAACCTTGTTCCTCAACCTCCTTGTTGGGGCGACTGTGGCTAAGTGGATAGCAGGGCCGTCTTTCAATCAGAGAGTCGGCGGCTCAATCCCCGGCTCCGGCTCTGTTAGTCGCATGTCGATGGGTCCCTGAGCAAGACACTTAACCCCAAAATTGCTCCTGTAGTTGTGATAGAATCTGAATTGTAAGTCGCTTTGGATAAAAGCGTCTGCTAAATGACTGTAATGTAATGTTACATCTAACCACCCCACCACGTGCTCTCTTGACCCGATCCCCTCTTCTTCAGTCTATTGCGATTGAACTCCTTCCTTTCCTCACATCCCTTGTTTCAGGATGCTTTCCCACGGCTTTCAAGACTGTCACCCCCCTTCTGAAGAGACCATCACTTGACCCCTCTGATGTCAAGAACTTCAGACCAGTTTCTCTTCTCCCCTTTCTTTCCAAAACACTTGAACGTGCTGTCTCTACTCAACTGTCTTCCTATCTCCACCAGAACAGCCTCTTGGACCACCAGTCCGGGTTTAAGGTGGGTCATTCTACTGAGACAACCCTCCCTGCGGTGACTGTCTCTCGGTCCATCTCTCTGTCCTGTCCTGCTAACCTCCAGTCTGCTCCTCAGTTAGCCAGCCAGCTAGCCTCCTTTGTAGACTTCTGGTCCGTATTCCTTACAGGCCTCAAGAGGGCTCTCACTCCTCGGTCCAGTCTCCTGGCCATCCACCAGAACGATCTTGCTCTTCAGTCCTACCACCTGTCGGTCAACCGAAGTGATCTTGCTCATCGATCCTGCCTCCTAACCCATCCACCAGAGCGATCTTGCTCATCGATCCTGCCTCCTAACCCATCCACCAGAGCGATCTTGCTCTTCGGTCATGCCTCCTAACCCATCCACCAGAGCGATCTTGCTCATCGATCCTGCCTCCTAACCCATCCACCAGAGCGATCTTGCTCATCGATCATGCCTCCTAACCCATCCACCAGAGCGATCTTGCTCTTCGGTCATGCCTCCTAACCCATCCACCAGAGCGATCTTGCTCTTCGGTCATGCCTCCTAACCCATCCACCAGAACGATCTTGCTCTTCGGTCATGCCTCCTAACCCATCCACCAGAGCGATCTTGCTCTTCGGTCATGCCTCCTAACCCATCCACCAGAGCGATCTTGCGCATCGATCCTACCTCCTAACCCATCCACCAGAGCGATCTTGCGCATCGATCCTACCTCCTAACCCATCCACCAGAGCGATCTTGCGCATCGATCCTGCCTCCTAACCCATCCACCAGAGCGATCTTGCTCTTCGGTCATGCCTCCTGGGCGTCCACCAGAGCGATCTTGCTCTTCGGTTCAGTTTGTTTGGCCACCCCCCTGAGAGATTGTGCCCATCTGCCGTGCCCCCACGCCATGCATCTGAGGTCCCCTGCTCCGCCCCCATTCTTCAGTTCCCTGGCCACTTTGTCCCTGTTGGTTGCTTCCCTTTTTGTCATTTGGAGCGTCTGTGAACTGATTAAATACCTGCTTGATACCTGCCTGCTCTCTGGACTCTCACTCCTGTAAGGTCATTTAAGTGTCTTCATTGCTTCAGCCTTCCCTAGAGTCTGCATTTGGGTCCTCCTCATCTTCAGTAGTCTTGATGTCAGCAGACGTTTTGTGAATACATGTATTTTAACATCAGTATCTTTCTTGTTTAAAAACACAAATGTGTTGTTTTTGCAGCCGTTAACCATCACCAACCAACTCTACGGAACTGCTTCAGTGACTGTAGAGACTCCGCCCATACATCAAACCCTGCCCACCGATGCGATGGCCCCGGCAGCAAAGGCCACGCCCCCTGATGACCACCATCACTTTGTGTGACATAATATTTAGACCACAAAATATGATTGATGGCAATCAGGAGTTTTTAAGGCGTGTTCACACCATTAGAATTCAATGATTGCATAGAATGGAATGATTGGAGAGTTTCAAACACTTCAATGAGCTTCACGTCACTGATCTGATTTACTTCATGACACCATTTCGTGTAATCAACACTTAACTGATCACATTCAGATATTTACAGAGAAAACTGTAAATATGTTCAGGGGAAATTGTTTTACCTCATTTAAGTTTCTAAAACTGAGCTCAGATCAGCTGATTACCTTTTGATGTCTTTAACGTTTAACGAGGAAATACCACAAACTGAATATGTAATCTATTTTTATTCTTGCACCTTGATTCAACTGTGGAATAAAAACATATTTGATTGTTTATCTGCAAAGAGTAAACTCTGAATCTGTTCAGTCAGGCAGAAATTATATATAGAAGAGTATATCAGAAAATACTATAAATAAATAGAAAAATATCAACATCAGCATTTAAAACGTGAAAAACCAACCATCGATCTTTCAGCAGGAGAAACAAAATCACATTTAAAGGTAAAGCTATATCTTCGAGAACATGATGTGAACAAGTGATAAGCGTGTTACAACCAGTGAACAGGAAGTGACCATATTTGGACTGAGGAGTGACGTAGAGACGCCGTATACGTCTCTGGTAGAGACCTGTCAATCACCGTGTAGCCCCGCCCTAAAGCATCCCCTGCTTTATGGTCTGTTTGACTCTAAAATGGACCATAATGTACTAAATGAACATCATGCTGTATTGAAGAAGACTTGAAACTAGAGATTGAGACCATAAACTCATGTTTACAATGTTTACTGAGGTAATAAATCAAGAGAGAAGTAGAGTCATTTTCTCATAGACTTCTATACAACCAGAGGAGTCGCCCCCTGGTGGACACTAGAGAGAATGCAGCTTTAACACATGAAGCACTGACTTCACTTAAACAGGAGGTTGTCTGACTAAACCAGCAGAACGACATCATCTGCATACTGATCTCAATGAGCTAATCAACGAACTAATTGATTCCAGTCAGAAACAGCTGAAGACGTTCAGATGTTTAATGAAGACAAAACAGTTTAAACACAAGTAAAACCCAAACACGTTCAAATAAAACAAACAAAGTGACAGAAAATATTTAGTCGTCGATCAGTCATCAGCTGTTGATCAGTCATCCGTTGTTGATCAGGAGGAGTGTTTAGGAGCATAAACATGTTGTACTTTA
>JAFEUB010001431.1:552500-617500 GCA_024529925.1 Ophthalmolycus amberensis
AAACCCTCAACTATTGCCAACATGATTCAGCTTTTTGATATCTTTTAAACTTTTTGAACTGCAGCAATTTAACTTTTATGATTTTTCAGCCCTTTTCTGACTTTATAATGGGTGTGTATTGCGCAGCTTAGAGTGCGTGATGTCACCGCTAGAGTGAAGAGCAGCTTGAGATTCTTGTGAAAAAAACATTTGTATTTTGCCACTGTGTCCACAATCTTCACTCTTCATGCATAATTTCTGGATGTAGAAGTAGCTAATATTGTCCTTGTCGTAGAAAAATTACTGTGGAATCCCACAGATTTCCACATTTGACACGGAAGCCGTTAATTGAGAGGAAAACCAACTTTCTGCTCCATAGAGACCAATGTTAAATTTTGCATCAAAAACATCTTCCACAGAACACGGTACCCCATTTCTAGATCGCCAGTTAAGCCACATTTTTTACACTACAGACACAATTTTTACAGGATCTGTTCTTCAACTCATTCTTCCCCTCAATTATTAATATCGGAGCAATAGGAGCTACGGTTATGGGCAGTGGCGGCTGGTCCATAGAGGGCCATGGGGCATGGCCCCACCATTAGCCACACAAAAAAAAAAAAAAAAAAAAAAAAAAAAATTATAATAATCATAAATTATACAAATTGTCAATATTTGTGTTTTTGAACTATGGAATGTACCCAGTAATGTGTGTAAAATATGATATCTGCGCAAAATATATGCTTTTCCTGCTCGTCCTCTCCCCCTGTCTGTGTGCACGACACTGAGAACGCGCAGCTCAGGGGCCAAATCGTTTTGGCCCAAAGGAGACGGGTCTATGAAGCAGTTTAGCCAATTGCTGATTCAAGATATAAATGAGTGACATACAATTTAGCCAATCAGCGCCCTGAAATAGATTCAGCTTGGGGCCAGAACGATCAGGCCCCGCTCGCTGCGCGTTCTCGTCAGGGCTAGTCTCGCGAGAAACGCCATTTTAACGACATGACAATGGCGAGTGCGAGCAGTAACGCTACTCTTCCAAGACTCAATCCTAACTCTGTAAAATCTCTCCTCCAAGACCCGTTTGAGAGGAGAACTTTGGCGGAGAAACTACAGGTAAAAGAACTGGGTCCAGAACAACCTGACATCACAATAACACAGCAGACTGGCGTGAAAGGGAAGCAGCACACGCGACACTTCTCCAGTGACTGGTACACCAAGAAAGTTTGGCTAGCTGGATGCAGTCGTGCTAATGCCGTATTTTGCTTTCCATGCTTGCTTTTTAAAACAACGGGGGCAGAATCAGCATGGACAGTTACGGGAGTGAGGGACTTGAGCACCTGTCTGAAAAAATAAGAAGACATGAGAACACCAGGACGCACATGGATAACTCCGTCAAGCTAGCCATATTGGGCAAAGTGAACATCGCAACTCAGCTGGACGACGGACACAGGGTTGCAGTGAGGAAACACAATGAGGAGGTGGATAAAAACCGGCACATTCTATCCAAAATAATTGATTGTGTCAAGTTTTGTGGGGCTTTTGAGTTGGCTTTGCGTGGGCATGACGAGACTGACTCCTCTGACAACCCTGGCGTGTTCAAGGGACTGGTGGATTTTGTTGCGTCCCTCGACGGTGTGCTGGAGGAGCACCTTAAGACAGCTAGCGTGTTTAAAGGCACGTCAAAGACGGTACAAAACGAGCTGTTGGACTGCATGCTGTCGGTTGTGAAGGAGTACATTCTGGAGGAAGTAAAGAACGCTGATTTTATCGCCATACAAGCAGACGAGACGACGGACATTTCCACCCACTCGATGCTAACGGTAACGTACGAGAGCGTTTTAATGCTCTGGCTATGCTCTCCATGGAGAAGGAACTTGTCGGGGACATGCCTGACTTCAATAAGAAGGTCATTGAGAGGTTTGTCACTCAGAAGAGCAAAGTTCCTTTACAAATAACTGTCATAAAAACATGCAGGTTTCCTCACCGCACTGATTGGGTGTTTCTCCAACAAACAAGGTTCATAGGGGCATCTTAAAATATACTTGTTCTATTCGACTATATATGATATTTATATTTTATTATAATATATTCATGATATTTATATTGTATATTTATGATTATATGGTATTTATATATCATATTATACTGAATATTATTATTATATGATATATATATCTATTAATATACTGAAGTGTATGAATAAGATGTCCTTATTATGTCAGTGTTGGAATAAATGATAACAATGTAACTACAAAGTACTAATGCGTTTTTGATACCTTTTTTTTTTTTTTTTGCATTGAATTATACTATTTGCTGAAATTGATTGGATGGCCCCACCCAAAAAAAAATCCACCAGCCGCCACTGGTTATGGGAGTTTTGAGGATTTGTTTGAGAGGTGTTTCCCTGTTTTATCTCCATGAAATGGCTTCAGGCACACAGGTGTTCGCGATTGAGCCAATTAGTGATGTTGATAAACACACAGACTCACAGACACACGCGCACATACACTCCTCTCTCTCTCTCTCTGTGTCTCTCTCTCATACAGTCTTTCAGGTCTTAGGGATCTTTAGAGGTCTTTCCCCCCTCCTCCACCCCCCCCCCCCCCACACACCCGCCATTTTAAAATAAAAGCCCCACAGAATGAATCCTAACTGAAATGCTTGTGATGAGCCTGTCATTTAATAACCGGTTTGTGTTTATCGAACATTATGATTCTGTCTCCTCTCCCCTTCTCCCCCACACCCCATTTCAAAATAAAAGCCCCAGAGAGTGAATTCTAACTGAACTGCTTGTGATGAAGCCTGTCATTTAATAACCTCTGTTTATGTGTGTCAAACATGATGATTATGTCTCCTCTTCTAATTACTAATATTTCGACTACAACTTCTACGACTACTGCTACTACAAATATCACTACTGCTACAGCTAGTACTTATTCAAATGCTACTAATACTTATACTGCTAATAATACTTCTACAACTTCTACTTCTACTACTACAACAAATATCACTACTGCTGGAATTCTTTTAAGCTACAGAAACCGTTCGAATGTCAAAATGTTCAGCTCTTTCAGGAGAGGGGTGATATGACTTCATATTTGTAATCTTTCAACTTTTAGAATTATTAAGCTTTTTGCAATTTTTTAAAAATTGGATATCTATTTTCAGCAATGTTTTTGAGATTCATTTCAGCTTTCAGCATTCCAACGCATTTTCAGCAGGAAATGCTTTTTCTAGTTATTATTATTATTCATTTGCTAATATTTTGGTCCACGACGGAAAGAAATGAAATGGTGAGTTTCCACATTACGACTTAAAGCTCATGAGTGAGTATTTCATGTTACTGCACCTTTAACTGTGACCCGACAGGAAGTTTAGCTCACAAAGACCTGAACTTCCTGTGTGTGTGTGTGTTTGCTCGGTCACCTTTGCGATCATCTGCAGGATCTGGTTCTCGGTCTGAGGTGGTCTCAGGACTCCCAGACCCTCCAGACGACGAAGACACCTCAGGATCTTCCTCTTCTTCTCCTCTAAACTCAGGTTGCTGTTTGCGACCAGCGACTGGTTCCTCTTCATCTTCTCGGGTGTGCGAGCGTCTCGCTGATTTCGCTGCTGGACCAGCCAATCGTGACACGCCTCCTGTGAGGAGGAGAGACTGAGGTTCACCTGTGTGTGTGTGTGTGGGGGCTCTGTGTGTGTGTGTGTGCGTACCTGGTCATGTGACACAGATGCTCTCAGGATGTCACTCAGAGAGTCACCTGACTGAGTCCTGATGACATCAATGATCAGCTGCTTTGTGCTGAAAAAAACAACAAAAGAACTTCAATAAACTAAAACTATTTAGTGTGATTCATGAGCTGGTGAAGCTAACAGGCTAACATGCTAAGCTAGCTGAGCAAGTGAAGCTAACATGTTAAGTCACCTGAGCAGCAGTCCTCTGGTGTCTGGTTTGTCGTTGGACTCGTTGAAGATGTCAAACTTGTTGGTGAGAGTCAGAGAAACCTCCATCTTGCTGCTCTGACACAGACTGGACTCTGATCCTGGATCTGCTGATGAAGACTCCCCTGAAGAGCAGAAAGCACAGACGTCAGATCCTGGTTCTGGTGTCCACTCAGGTTTTTATGCACAAATTAAAATGTGGAGTCACACTGGTACGAACAGGATCAAGTAGTACAAGTAGTATTAGCTGCAGTACCAATGAGGTCCTGCAGGGTGGGAACTGATCCGAGGTCCTTCAGCAGCAGTCTGAGAGAGTCTGAAGGGTCTGGACACAAAACCTCCTGCTGCTCCAACAACAACTAAACACACAAACACAAACACACAGAATGAAGATGCAGACGTGGTGTTCCCGGTATGATCCAGGTCTAGACTCAGGTACAGGTACAGGTCCAGGTCTAGACTCCATACAGACCTGGTGAGTGTTGAGCAGCTCGCTGACGGAGATGTAGACGACGGGTTTGTTGACGATGAGCAGCTCCGAGTATTCGTCCATGTTGAATCTGTCTTCTGGTTCAGGAACGTCACAAACGCACAACAGGAACTTCCTGTCAAGTACAGACAGAAATGAAGGAAATAGTAAATAAAGTCTTGTGTGCTTGTTCTGAATCCAGAGCTCAAAAGTCGTGTCAGGACTCTGACCTGAACTTGTAGTGGGTCTGGCTGATGTACTGGTTCAGGGCTCTGACGTGGTACCCGTCTCCGTGGAAGTGTTTGTTGGCGGCGGCGTGCTGCAGCATCCGGGCGACGGAGCCCAGGATGTGACGCTGCTCCGGCTGCAGGGACGAGCCGGCGGACCGGTCCACCACGTCAAAACCGTCCGGGGCCACGATGGCCGGGTTCATGTAGCGATAGTAGACCAGGTTACCAACGATCTGAGGGACAGGAGGCAGTGAGACAACTCTGACACTGGTGGTGGATTATGGGGCTGGGGCTGGTTGAGGCTCTGTCTAATTCCTGGAGCCTACCTTGTAGAGTTCGTCCTCGCTGGCTTCAGGGAACTTTGCCTTCAGAGCGTCTCTGAGAACCTTCGCTGTGTAACGTAATCCATAACTACAACAAACACAAAACACACAACATTAATGTGATGTCTGTGGAGGTAAAGGGCGGAGGCCTCCGGTAGTCTGCGGAGGCCTCCGGTAGTCTGCGGAGTCCTACGGCAGTTTGCGGAGGCCTCCGGTAGTTTGCGGAGTCCTACGGCAGTTTGCGGAGGCCTACGGTAGTTTGTGGAGACCTACGGTAGTCTGCGGAGGCCTACGGTCGTTTGTGGAGACCTACGGTAGTTTGCGGAGGCCTACGGTCGTTTGTGGAGACCTACGGTAGTCTGCGGAGGCCTACGGTAGTCTGCGGAGGCCTACGGTCGTTTGTGGAGACCTACGGTAGTCTGCGGAGGCCTCCGGTAGTCTGCGGAGGCCTACGGTCGTTTGTGGAGACCTACGGTAGTCTGCGGAGGCCTACGTCGTTTGTGGAGACCTACGGTAGTCTGCGGATGCCTACGGTCGTTTGTGGAGACCTACGGTAGTCTGCGGAGGCCTACCGTCGTTTGTGGAGACCTACGGTAGTCTGCGGAGGCCTACGGTCGTTTGTGGAGACCTACGGTAGTCTGCGGAGGCCTACGGTAGTTTGCGGAGGCCTACGGTAGTTTGCGGAGGCCTACGGTAGTCTGCGGAGGCCTACGGTAGTTTGCGGAGGCCTACGGTAGTCTGCGGAGGCCTACGGTAGTTTGCTCAGGCCTACGGTAGTCTGCGGCGGCCTACGGCAGTTTGCTGAGGCCTACGGTAGTCTGCGGAGGCCTACGGCAGTTTGCTGAGGCCTACGGTAGTTTGCGGAGGCCTACGGTAGTATGCGGAGGCCTCCGGTAGTCTGCGGAGGCCTACGGTCGTTTGTGGAGACCTACGGTAGTCTGCGGAGGCCTACGGTAGTTTGCTGAGGCCTACGGTAGTCTGCGGAGGCCTACGGCAGTTTGCTCAGGCCTACGGTAGTCTGCGGAGGCCTCCGGCAGTTTCTGGAGACCTACGGTAGTTTGTGGAGGTTGGAGGTGATGGCTTTGAAAACTCGGTCTGTCAGGTTCTTGAGGTTGATGATGGCGATGTCGATGCGTCTCTGGACTTCAGGGTGACTCAGAGCGTCTGCAGGTGAAACCTCGTACGGCAGAGAGCTGCAGGGGGAGTCAGGTAAAGAAAGATGCACTGGTCACAAAGACAGATGTCCACAGACATCGACAGCCCTGCAGGTGAATCAGTGTCTGTTCAGACCTCTTGTGTCCGGTCTGGGTCTCCGTCTGGTTGATCCAGGTCTTGTAGACGTCCACCGGGTCGGTCCTGATGCTTAGAGTCCGGTCCAGCAGGACGTCCTGCAGAGCCGGACCCAGACACTCCCGCAGGGCGTTCTGACCGCGAGCGTGACGGTAAAAGTTCACCAACATCTTGATGACGGTGGGATTTCCTGTGACCACGTCCTGAGGCTGCTCCACCTTCAGTCTGACACCATCACACAGGTAAAGGTTACAACACAGTCACAGTGTGCGTGTTAATGTGTGCGTGTTGTGAGTGCATCACCTGATCTCGTATCGCAGCGCCTCAGTGAACAGCTGCAGCAGCAGGAAGGCCTCTCTGCAGTCGGAGCCGTAGTTAAACAGACTGAACACAAACATCTCCATGAAGGAGGTGGAGCGACTCTGAGGCATCAGGAAGATCAGCTGAGCCAGGTAGAGAGGCTGAGTCTGAAACAACACACACTCCCTTAAGATATGCAGGTACAACAGGTGTGTGTGTGTCTCACCTGCAGCAGGTACAACAGGTGATGTGTGTGTGTGTGTGTGTGTCTCACCTGCAGCAGGTAGAACAGGTGTTGGTAGGCTTCCAGTCGCTCTCTCCTCTCTCTGCTCAGAGCCTTTAGTCCTTTACTTCTCTCCAGGTCCATCATGTCTGACAGCTGCTCCTTGTTCTTCTTCGTCAGCTTCTTACAGTGCGACACCACTTCCTGTTAAAGAGAGAGCTTCGTTAACGAGGACACAACCACTAACAAGGCATGATGGGGTCTGGTTTATGTAATCTGGGTAGGAATTACCTGTTAAGCAGTGTGTTACCTGTTAACAGGTGAGTTACCTGCAGTGTGGCTCTGTTTCGGACCAGCAGGCCGATCTTCAGGTCCATCAGGTCCAGGTCTGCCTCCAGCTGTCGGTTGAAGCGGATGCTCCTCACCACCTCCTCCCTCAGACGCAGTTGCTCCGCCTCCTCTCTGATGTCGGCGTCACCCAGGTCGAGCAGGTGAACAAACTTCCTGACCACAGACAGGGGGGGTGTGGCCGAGTGCACTGAGACAGGTGAGAGGAGGGGCCATTAATGCTCACAGCTGTTCCAATCACAGGTAACCCCTCGTTAGCGTTCCCTCATTAGTGAACTCACCCAGCATCCTGTACTGGTCTCGAGCTCTGTTGGCTCTGAAGAAGGCCTGGATCTTTACGACAGCACCCACCTGTGGGGGACACACACACACACTTCTCAGATCTGTTCCAAGTGTGGACACAGTACAGTGTGAATCTGAGAAATCAGGACGACTCACATGACTTCTGAAGAAACTCAGTCGAGCTCGATATTTCCTCCTCGCAGACCACATCTTCACAAACGACTGGATCTGTGAATAAAAAACGTTAACCGTCACAGTGGAAATAAAGTTTACCGTTAACCGTCACAGTGTAACTAAAGTTTACCGTTAACCATCAGAGTGTAAATAAAGTTTACCGTTAACCATCAGAGTGTAAATAAAGTTTAACGTTAACCATCAGAGTGTAAATAAAGTTTAACGTTAACCATCAGAGTGTAAATAAAGTTTAACGTTAACCATCAGAGTGTAAATAAAGTTTAACGTTAACCATCAGTGTAAATAAAGTTTAACGTTAACCATCAGAGTGTAAATAAAGTTTACCGTTAACCATCAGAGTGTAAATAAAGTTTAACGTTAACCATCAGAGTGTAAATAAAGTTTAACATTAACCATCAGAGTGTAAATAAAGTTTAACGTTAACCATCAGAGTGTAAATAAAGTTTAACGTTAACCATCAGAGTGTAAATAAAGTTTAACGTTAACCATCACAGTGTAAATAAAGTTTAACGTTAATATCAGAGTGTAAATAAAGTTGTATCGTTAACCATCACAGTGTAAATAAAGTTTACCGTTAACCATCAGAGTGTAAATAAAGTTTAACGTTAACCATCAGAGTGTAAATAAAGTTTAACGTTAACCATCACAGTGTAAATAAAGTTTACCGTTAACCATCAGAGTGTAAATAAAGTTTAACGTTAACCATCAGAGTGTAAATAAAGTTTACCGTTAACCATCAGAGTGTAAATAAAGTTTAACGTTAACCATCAGAGTGTAAATAAAGTTTACCGTTCACCATCAGAGTGTAAATAAAGTTTACCGTTAACCATCAGAGTGTAAATAAAGTTTACCGTTAACCATCAGAGTGTAAATAAAGTTTACCGTTAACCATCAGAGTGTAAATAAAGTTTACCGTTAACCATCAGAGTGTAAATAAAGTTTACCGTTCACCATCAGAGTGTAAATAAAGTTTACCGTTAACCATCAGAGTGTAAATAAAGTTTAACGTTAACCATCAGAGTGTAAATAAAGTTTAACGTTAACCATCAGAGTGTAAATAAAGTTTAATGTTAACCATCAGAGTGTAAATAAAGTTTAACGTTAACATCAGAGTGTAAATAAAGTTTAACGTTAACATCAGTGTAAATAAAGTTTAACGTTAACCATCAGAGTGTAAATAAAATTTAACGTTAACCATCAGAGTGTAAATAAAGTTTACCGTTAACCATCAGAGTGTAAATAAAGTTTAACGTTAACCATCAGAGTGTAAATAAAGTTTAACGTTAACCATCAGAGTGTAAATAAAGTTTAACGTTAACCATCAGAGTGTAAATAAAGTTTAACGTTAACATCAGAGTGTAAATAAAGTTTAACGTTAACATCAGTGTAAATAAAGTTTAACGTTAACCATCAGAGTGTAAATAAAGTTTAACGTTAACCATCAGAGTGTAAATAAAGTTTAACGTTAACCATCAGAGTGTAAATAAAGTTTAACGTTAACCATCAGAGTGTAAATAAAGTTTAACGTTAACATCAGAGTGTAAATAAAGTTTAACGTTAACATCAGAGTGTAAATAAAGTTTAACGTTAACCATCAGTGTAAATAAAGTTTAACGTTAACCATCAGAGTGTAAATAAAGTTTAACGTTAACATCAGAGTGTAAATAAAGTTTAACGTTAACCATCAGAGTGTAAATAAAGTTTAACGTTAACATCAGAGTGTAAATAAAGTTTAACGTTAACCATCAGAGTGTAAATAAAGTTTAACGTTAACCATCAGAGTGTAAATAAAGTTTAACGTTAACATCAGAGTGTAAATAAAGTTTTACTGACTCAGTAGAACATGTGTTTCTAGTCTCTGATCATGTTTCATTGTAAACAACCAATCAGAGGAGAGCTAGCAACGTTAGCAGCACCGCTAACGGCTAACCAACGGAGGTTCACTTCAGTTACACTATGATGCCTTCAGGCTCTGCTCAGTGAACATGATTACTGGCTGAAGGTACATTATAACGTTATCATGATGTGTTCACATGTCATCTGTAAAATGTAGTTTTGGTGATAAACTTGAATAAATCCAGTAGTTTGAAGATGTTTTCACGTTAATATAAAACAGATATTAGAGATGAATTATGATGTTTAACTTCATAACACGAGCTCTAAGCTCATTATTATACTTCATTAATAACAATAAGGATTATAAAAATATAATCTATTATTTCCTTATTACCGGTATTTGAATTGTGTGTTTTTGAAGATGAAATGTCCAGACATTTCTTTGTGAGACCTTGGAGGCTTCAAACATCACCTGTAGTTTGAGTCATGAGGCAGGCAGGCGTTACCTTGATGACAGCTCTCCAGTTCATGGAGAGAAGCTGCAGCCGGCGTCTGTACGCCTCCTGCTGGACCAACCTCCTCCAGTGAGCCTGAACACACCCGCTCACACCAGTTAGTATGATCCAGTATAAACCAGTTAGCATCATGTAGAAGTATCAGCTCACCTGGATGGTGATGACAGCAGGGGTCTGACTGCTCAGGTAATGCCGTCGAGCCTCCAGCTTCTGTCTGAGCAGGAACCCTCGACTGACCGCCTGCAGACGAGCGACGAGGGCTTCGCTGCTCCTCCAGAGGACGCTGCGACTGTGCGAGTTTGAAACGCTGCCGACTACTTCCTGTAAGGAGGTCACATGACGTCACATGGTCCCCACTGCAGGTGTGACTGTACCTGTAGTAGAACCTGACCCTCAGGTGTGTGTGTGTGTGTGCATCTCACCTGTATCTGGGGCCGGTCGAGGAACACACTGTTGTTGATGAAGCCGTTGGGCTCCTCCCAGGTGCCCTCCAGTCTGTTCAGGTGTAGGTAGTAAAACGAGCCGTCGTCCAGCCGGACTCGAACCCACGGACTCCTGTTGTCTCCTGAACACAAACGGACAACGTTTACAGCTCCAGATGTTTTTGTTCTCATCAGGTGAGATGAAGTGAAGCGGTCGGTCGTACCTGAGCGCGTCCTGTCCGTCAGCAGGCCGTACAGCTCTCTCTGGTAATCTGCAGCACACGAGGGATCGACGCCCTGCAGCTGGACTTCAGGTAAACTCAGGACACGGAGAGTCTGGTTCACTTTGTTCTCCTTCACAGCCTGATTCACTGCAGCTACTGACAGACACACTGAGAGACACACACACCACCATTAATAACAACAACACACATTCATGGAGCAACAGAATAATTACACTAAAATAATAACAACAAGCTGTGATCAATAAAGACCAGGACTCACTCTTCAGAGTTTTCTGACTCTGCTGATTGGCTCTCTTCACTGCCTCCTGGACATCAGCCAACCACAGCTCAGCTCCTGGCTGTCTGCTCACCTGATTGGACAAAAAAGAAAAAAATTCAGGTTCATTCAAATCAACTCAACGTTAAAGATCAAGTTCAAGTCGGAGATGTCGGTTTGAATCCCTGTTTAGCTGTGATTGGCCGCCTGTGATTGGCTACCTGAGCTTTGTGATGCCTGGTTCTAGTCAGCAGGCTCAGGTATCTGCAGGTGTTGGCAGGTAGAACCTCCTCCACACCACAGGAGGGCAGCAGCAGCGCAGACAGCAGCTTCTGAGCGTCTCCTCTCAGCACCGCCTCGTTCACCAGGCCGACAGACAGCAGCTCTGGAGGTCACACAGAGGTCACACAGAGGTCAGGTGGAGGTCACACAGAGGTCAGGTGGAGGTGTATTTTGCTTACGTTGGTGTTCGTCCTGCACTGAGTTGTTGACCGAGTTGATTCCTTCCTGCAGCTGATTCCAGGTCAGCAGATCTCTGCTCACCTGCTGCTTCACTGCTGCAACCAGACACTCAAAGTACCTGACGATGACATCATCACCACCATCATCACCACCTTTACATTCCTGTTACAAACGTACCGGTTTACATTTCATTGATATGTATATAGAGAGGATCAGGTCGAAGGAGTCGTACCTGTCCAGCAGGGCGTGGTCCACATCAGAGAGTCCTGCTGACGGACTGACCAATGACGAGCTGAACTGCTGCAGATGTCCCGCCTCCAACGCCTGATTGACGAGAGCGACGGCTGACAGCATCTCCACGGCAACAAACAGCTCCTCCTGCTGCAGCTCCCCCTGGTAGAGACAGACAGGAAACACTCATTAAAACGGCATTCATATTATTGATTATGTCTCTGGTCCAGGATCAGAACTTTGATGCTCCTGGTGGATATAAAAAATAAACTGGAGGGCTGTACCTCAGGTACACCTCAGGTGTACCTCAGGTGCACCTCAGGTGTACCTCAGGTGTACCTCAGGTGCACCTCAGGTGCACCTCAGGTCTACCTCAGGTCTACCTCAGGTCTACCTCAGGTCTACCTCAGGTCTACCTCAGGTCTACCTCAGGTGTACCTCAGGTGTACCTCAGGTGTACCTCAGGTCTACCTCAGGTCTACCTCAGGTCTACCTCAGGTCTACCTCAGGTGTACCTCAGGTCTACCTCAGGTCTACCTCAGGTCTACCTCAGGTCTACCTCAGGTCTACCTCAGGTCTACCTCAGGTGTACCTCAGGTCTACCTCAGGTCTACCTCAGGTGCACCTCAGGTCTACCTCAGGTCTACCTCAGGTCTACCTCAGGTCTACCTCAGGTGTACCTCAGGTCTACCTCAGGTGTACCTCAGGTCTACCTCAGGTGCACCTCAGGTCTACCTCAGGTGTACCTCAGGTCTACCTCAGGTCTACCTCAGGTCTACCTCAGGTCTACCTCAGGTCTACCTCAGGTGTACCTCAGGTCTACCTCAGGTCTACCTCAGGTGTACCTCAGGTGTACCTCAGGTGTACCTCAGGTGTACCTCAGGTGTACCTCAGGTGTATGTCAGGTGTATGTCAGGTGTACCTGGGCGGTCTGTCTCTGCAGCAGCTGCAGCTCTCTGTGATAAAGAGTCGCAGCGAATGGAAACACTTCTGGAAGCTGGAGGTCAGCGGTCATCAGGCAGCTCACGGTGCGTCGGGGGTCACTGAGACGCAGCGAGGCATTAACACTCTGCACCGCTGCAGTCACTGACACACACACACACACACACACACAGTAAGTGGTGTCAGGGTACCTGTGGTGAGTTGAAGTGGTGTTAGTCCAGTATGGACTGGGATAGACCCAGGTGTGTGACTTACTGGTTCTGGCTCTCTGGGCGTCCTGGTTGACGATGGTCACACCTTCCTGTAGCTCTTCAGGCTCCAGAGGATCCACACATCCCTCATCCTGGGGTCAGAGGTTAAACCAGATCAACTTTAATTTTGTTACCACACTGAAGTGTTTTATCCGATGAGGTTAAAATATGTTGTTGTATTTCTGTGTGTATCAGTATTTGTATGAGTACCAGGGCGTTCTGCTGGCGGTCTGCTGACAGCTGGTCCAGGTACCAGGGCCCGTTGTCAGTACGGAGGCCCCTGAGGGCCAAACATGGGAGCTGCAGAGCGGAGAGCAGAGCCAGTTCATCTGCAGAGTCCAAAGCTTCATCCACCTGCTCCACCGCAGACCGGACTGAGGGAGAGATCATCAATCTTTATATTATAAATATATATAGGAGACGGGCAGGTGAGGAGACGGGCAGGTGAGGAGACGGGCAGGTGAGGAGACGGACAGGTGAGGAGACGGACAGGTGAGGAGACGGGCAGGTGAGGAGACGGGCAGGTGAGGAGACGGGCAGGTGAGGAGACGGGCAGGTGAGGAGACGGACAGGTGAGGAGACGGACAGGTGAGGAGACGGACAGGTGAGGAGACGGACAGGTGAGGAGACGGGCAGGTGAGGAGACGGGACAGGTGAGGAGACGGACAGGTGAGGAGACGGACAGGTGAGGAGACGGGCAGGTGAGGAGACGGGCAGGTGAGGAGACGGGCAGGTGAGGAGACGGGCAGGTGAGGAGACGGGCAGGTGAGGAGACGGGCAGGTGAGGAGACGGGCAGGTGAGGAGACGGACAGGTGAGGAGACGGACAGGTGAGGAGACGGACAGGTGAGGAGACGGACAGGTGAGGAGACGGACAGGTGAGGAGACGGACAGGTGAGGAGACGGACAGGTGAGGAGACGGGCAGGTGAGGAGACGGGCAGGTGAGGAGACGGGCAGGTGAGGAGACGGGCAGGTGAGGAGACGGGCAGGTGAGGAGACGGGCAGGTGAGGAGACGGGCAGGTGAGGAGACGGGCAGGTGAGGAGACGGGCAGGTGAGGAGACGGGCAGGTGAGGAGACGGGCAGGTGAGGAGACGGGCAGGTGAGGAGACGGGCAGGTGAGGAGACGGGCAGGTGAGGAGACGGGCAGGTGAGGAGACGGGCAGGTGAGGAGACGGGCAGGTGAGGAGACGGGCAGGTGAGGAGACGGGCAGGTGAGGAGACGGACAGGTGAGGAGACGGACAGGTGAGGAGACGGGCAGGTGAGGAGACGGACAGGTGAGGAGACGGGCAGGTGAGGAGACGGGCAGGTGAGGAGACGGGCAGGTGAGGAGACGGGCAGGTGAGGAGACGGGCAGGTGAGGAGACGGGCAGGTGAGGAGACGGACAGGTGAGGAGACGGGCAGGTGAGGAGACGGACAGGTGAGGAGACGGACAGGTGAGGAGACGGACAGGTGAGGAGACGGGCAGGTGAGGAGACGGACAGGTGAGGAGACGGACAGGTGAGGAGACAGGCAGGTGAGGAGACGGACAGGTGAGGAGACGGACAGGTGAGGAGACGGACAGGTGAGGAGACGGGCAGGTGAGGAGACGGGCAGGTGAGGAGACGGGCAGGTGAGGAGACAAACTCACCGTTCACGAGGTTGATGTTGTTCTGAATTTCTCTCCGAGTCAGAAACTCTTCGTAGATATCTTTCTCCTCTTGATCTCCACACTGACACACACACACACACATTAAACACACACACACATTAGACACAGCTGGACTACAGACAGAGTTTTCTGATTGGTCAGAGAGCAGTCTGGTCTCTCACCCTATTGGCTGCCTTCTCCTTCTTCCTGGCTTTGGCCTGCTGCAGCACCTCCTGATAGGCGCTCAGCAGCGCCTCCTGCAGGTCAGTGATCAGGGCGTTAGGGTTCCTCAGAGCCTCCGCCGTCACCTCCAGATGACCTCTGTCTACCGCCTCATTGATGGCGATCACCGCTGCATGGCCTGATGGGAAAACAGAGTTACCGCCTCCTCCTCCACGGTGTGAGCTCACAGCCAATCACATCTTCTCTCTCTCTCTACCTGCAGCCTCGTCCTCTGACAGCTCATTGGCCAGAAGTCCTCCGATCTTGTTGAACGCCGGCATCTGGATTCCATATTTATCCAACTCTGACTTCATGTTGTTGATCTCCTCCTCTGAACACACACACACACACACACACACACACACACACACACACACACACACACACACACACACACACACACACACACACACACACACACACACACACACACACACACACACAGGTTAATGCTACCCACCTATCGGTTGATGCTATTGAAGAAAATCATCCTAACTTTGAATTGAACTTGAATTGAACTGAACTCATTTGGGCTCACACGTAAACAGTTAATATAACGTGTTATGTAACACACATTTGGTTCTCACAAAACGTTCGTGGGAAAGGATGATCCGCGCCAGACAAAAAGTAATTAATCTCTCAAGTGTACCAAAACATTTCCGTACGTGGGGCTGTGTCCTATCAGAGGGCAAGAGGTCAAAATAGCATAACTACATGTCCTAATTAGGAGTCCAGATGTGTCCTGTTTTGATTCAACAGACAGGTTTGATTGATGGAACACAGCTAAAGGGGCGTGAAATTTGACTATAAAAGTGATCTGAGGACAGTAAGATTTTGAATCTGTTTCGATATGCCAAGTTCGTGTGATGTTGACGAATATGCATTAAAACAATTCCCGCTGGTTGCAACTCCAGTTCGCCGCCTTTTCTCGTAATTTTGCCACAACAATGCTACGGTTGATGCTACGCTCCCATCGGTTGATGCTACGCTCCCATCGGTTGATGCTACGCTCCCATCGGTTGATGCTACGCTCCTATCGGTTGATGCTACGCTCCTATCTGTTGATGCTACGCTCCCATCGGTTGATGCTACGCGCATATCTGTTGATGCTACGCGCATATCTGTTGATGCTACGCGCCTATCGGTTGATGCTACGCGCCTATCGGTTGATGCTACGCTCCTATCGGTTGATGCTACGCGCCTATCGGTTGATGCTACGCGCCTATCGGTTGATGCTACGCTCCTATCGGTTGATGCTACGCGCCTATCGGTTGATGCTACGCTCCTATCGGTTGATGCTACGCTCCTATCTGTTGATGCTACGCGCATATCTGTTGATGCTACGCTCCTATCTGTTGATGCTACGCTCCTATCGGTTGATGCTACGCTCCTATCGGTTGATGCTACGCTCCTATCGGTTGATGCTACGCTCCTATCGGTTGATGCTACGCGCCTATCGGTTGATGCTACGCGCCTATCGGTTGATGCTACGCGCCTATCTGTTGATGCTACGCGCCTATCGGTTGATGCTACGCTCCTATCGGTTGATGCTACGCGCCTATCGGTTGATGCTACGCTCCTATCGGTTGATGCTACGCTCCTATCGGTTGATGCTACGCGCCTATCGGTTGATGCTACGCGCCTATCGGTTGATGCTACGCGCCTATCTGTTGATGCTACGCTCCTATCGGTTGATGCTACGCTCCTATCGGTTGATGCTACGCGCCTATCGGTTGATGCTACGCGCCTATCGGTTGATGCTACGCGCCTATCTGTTGATGCTACGCTCCTATCGGTTGATGCTACGCGCCTATCGGTTGATGCTACGCGCCTATCGGTTGATGCTACGCACCTATCGGTTGATGCTACGCGCATATCTGTTGATGCTACGCTCCTATCGGTTGATGCTACGCGCCTATCGGTTGATGCTACGCGCCTATCGGTTGATGCTACGCGCCTATCTGTTGATGCTACGCTCCTATCGGTTGATGCTACGCGCCTATCGGTTGATGCTACGCGCCTATCGGTTGATGCTACGCACACTGATCATTATTCATCAGCTGATATTAATTTGTATTACACTATTAACATAAATAAACATTATTGATTAAGTTCCCTTAAATCTGTTTATTTAATTATTGTGACAGACAATTGTCGGTCTGTCTGACCCACTACCTGTCCGACTGTCTGTCTGTCTGACTGCCTGTCCGTCCGTCCGTCCGTCTGCGTCTGTCCGTCTGTCTGTCTGTCCGACTATCCGTCTGTGAGGAATCATATCCACCTGTGAACTTGACTTTTCCATAGAGGTCGTGGATCTGAGGAGCCAGACCCAGTCTGTACAGGTACAGGCTGCAGAGAGACAGGTAGAGAGAGAGACGGGCTGTTAACAGAAAGATGTGGAGACAGACAAGTGTAGAGACGGACAGGTGAGCTCACCTGAGTGCGTGGATACAGTAAACAGCTCTCGGCATGTTCTTCTTGTCGTAGACGTCTGTAGTTTCTGGATAAAAGATCTGAAAACAACAACAACCAGTGATCAATAGATCAATACTCTGATCACTGATCAATACTCTGGTCAATACTCTGATCACTGACCGCTGGCAGGCCGAGTGTCGTCATGGCGATCCTCCAGTGGTTGATGTTGTCAGTGTGACGGAATTGAAGACCGACCGCCTGATGATCAATAACAGCTGATTAGTGACACGTTCACTGTGTGTGTTCACACACTGTGTGTAAATATTGTGTTTTAATATGTGTGTGTTATAGACCTGGTACCGGAGCTGGTCCTGGTTAGTGCGTGTGTGTGTGTGTGTTATAGACCTGGTACCAGAGCTGGTCCGGGTTAGTGTGTGTGTGTGTGTGTTATAGACCTGGTACCGGAGCTGGTCCTGGTTAGTGCGTGTGTGTGTGTGTGTGTGTTATAGACCTGGTACCAGAGCTGGTCCGGGTTAGTGTGTGTGTGTGTGTGTTATAGACCTGGTACCGGAGCTGGTCCTGGTTAGTGTGTGTGTGTGTGTGTTATAGACCTGGTACCGGAGCTGGTCCTGGTTAGTGTGTGTGTGTGTGTTATAGACCTGGTACCGGAGCTGGTCCGGGTCGTAGATCTTCTTCACATTGACGGCCTTCGGAGCGAATCGATGACCCAGTTTAGCCAGAACCACTCCGTTCCTCAGAGCCTCCTCCAGCTCAGTGGGAGCAGGAAGCTCCTCCCCCAGACACGCCTCCATCCACCTGAGGAAGTGATGTCACAGGTGATGTCATATGTGACACAACACAGTGAAACTATGTATGAGCCGCCAAAGAAGAAGAACCAGTTCAGTGTGGACCTGGACCAGGTCTGAGTGGACTTTACTGACCTCTTAGCCTCCTCCAGCCTGCAGAGGTACTGATAGGCCACATTCTGGATCCTCTGTTCATCCATCTGCTCTGCTGTCAGACGCTCATCTGGAACACACACACACACGATCAGTGGTCACCAACCCGTCGATCTCGGAGACTTTCCCTGTCGCTCCAAAATAGAATTAAAATAAATTCAGAAACACATTGGGCCTCATTCCCCAACAGTTTCTGGAGTGTCTTCTGAAATGTTTTACGGACTTCGGAAGACCAAGGTCAGAAAAGATCTCCGCCTGATTCATGAACGCCTGAAAATGGGTTCTTACAGCCGAAGTGTCCTCAGCTGTGCTCCCCGAATGAGGATTCTTAAATTGAACTCGCGTTCTCGTGCACCTGGGTTTGCACAGAAACGCCCCGCCAGCTCCTTATAAGGGCATGCAACTGAAGAGACGTGTGCACAATCGACCGACTCCACAGGCAACGCGAAAGCAACTTCAGACTGATTAAGATCAGGTCAAAGCAGAAAGTCCTGTCCGGATCTGGTCCTGTAGAGTTTGTCTCTACATTGTAATCCTAGTTTGACTTGGTTAGTGAATGCATCGGGTGCCTTCCATTTCAGCCCATCATACAATATTTATCATTCCATAACTAAGATGTACTTGAAATGTGTTCTTTTATTTTTGTTCATGTTTTTCTCCATTGAATGGTATATTTGACACTGAACTAGTTCATCTTTATCTCAGTGATAGTGTCCAAATGAGCATAAAATATCACTGGTATGTAAAAACTACACGAACAACAAGATAGATGTAAATGTTGATCAACATCTTATTCCCTTCTGCTGATAATAAAACAGGTCAACAAGTCAAAAGTTGACCCTGTCAGGTCCATTCTCCAGCCATTGTGTGCGTCCCTTTAAGAGTTAGGATTTAGGACGCGGATATGAAAGCTAGTTTATCCGTCTTTCCTTTACAAGCAGGAAAATTATTTCTCTTTATTTGAGAAAAGTTCATATTTGTGTTGTCAAATTTCACTATGACCCTGAAATTCTGTCTCTTGTGTTATCATATACTGAATGCAAGCAGAACTACAGAGCAGAATCACACTCTTTCTGATTGAACCAGTCTATGAACTGTCTGAAACAATGGATTTTCAAACATGACACACTCCCCTTGGGGCTAAGCCCCCTTTCTGTGAATCCTAGAGACGCCCCTGGTCTGGACAGTCTTTTTCTCAACAGGTAGATGTTGCCCGTCACCGAGGTAGAGGTCGGGGGTCTTGGGCTTAAAAAGGTTGGTGACCCCTGATTTAGATGAAATACTCGTCAGTTTGAATCTGTCAGACATGAAACAGTAATATTCGGTTTTAAGTGTTTGTTGTTTGTACATGAAGAATAAAGAATCCACATGTTTCTGTGATGTTTGGAATAATTCATGTTAATAAAGTGAAAACGTCATCCGATCTGATCAGATCAATAAGAGCACGTGTCACGATTATTCATCGGACCATAAAAACAACATTAAACACGTTTTCTTGTTGTTTCGGTGAAACATGAAGAAGAAGGTTTGACTCACATCGTCCGGATGAATCCGCCATGTTGTCTCCGTGTCTCCGGTGGGAGAGTTAACTCCGTGAATCAGACCGACGGTAAGTTTCTCAGCCGTCAATTCAAACCGTAAAAAACGTCTCAAACTCTCCGGTTCTTCTTCCTCCCGGTTCTAACTGCTCGCAGCTGCTTCCGGTCCGCAGTTTGAAAAGCTCCCGCCGCTCTCTGATTGGCCAAACGACCAGGCCGCTCCGCCCATTGGCTGGAACGTTGTCGCGTTGGATTGTGGTCCATGTAGTTTGTGTATTTTCTGTCGTTTAAATAAACATTTATGATAACGTAAGTGTTTGTGAAACTATAACTAACATTATATATATTTTGCGGATCATTTATTCAGTTTATCCTTTTTAATTTTTAATTTGTCTCCTATGTGTTGTCCCGTCCTCATGTTGCCATGGCAACCGAGTCAACAACAGTCATCAGTTAGCATGTAGCTAATGTAGTTAGCTGCTCCATTAAACACGTCACTTATTGAAACGTATCGATCTTACATCAGTTATTGATTTGTGAGACGTCAGTCAGAGGACGTTCACCTATGACTCACAGAGTGTTAGCAGTGCTAGCTAGCACTCTGCTAAAGGCAGGCTAGCAGTAGCTGATGCTAACAACAACGACAACTGTGACGCTAAGAGTAGCAGGAAGTAAAGTTTTTGATATTCTATAAATTCACTAATGATAACAATAATAATTAGATGCTATTGTAAACATTGTATTCTTAGATATTAGATAGAAACATAAATTAACCCGTGTTAAGTTATTAATGAAGTAAATGAACAGATTTCTTGACAATACAATCTCTTGTTTAATATTCATTCTCTTAAAGTTCACATTTATTTATCCGCTTTATTTATTAATCTGTTTCTGGGGTGAAAAGTGAAGAATTCAGTTTAATGTTGATGAGCTGACTCCTCCAGCAGAGGGCGCTGTTAGCTTAGCATTAGCTTTCAGCTGAAAACAACTGGAAGAGAAAAAAATAAATGAATGAATGAATGAATTTTATTTATAGAGCGCTTTTCACAGACATAACATCACAAAGTGCTTAACAGAGCAGACATTTAAAAGCATAAAAAACACAATGTGACCCTAGGGTCAATAAATTACATACATAGAGAAAAATTTAAAATAAAAAAATAAAATAAAAAGGTAAAACATATTTTAAGAGCAGGTCTAGGACATGGGTTTTTACTCAAACGCCAGCCTAAACAGGTGGGTTTTGAGCTGGCTTTTAAAAGTATCCACAGTATCTGCGAGGTGTAGAGTTGCAGGCAGAGCATTCCAGAGCCTCGGGGCCACTGCCTCAAAGGCTCGGTCACCACGGCTCTTAAATGGTGTGCGTGGGACTGACAGACGACCTCGAGCGTTTGACCTGAGAGTGCGGGACGGGTGAATAGGGGTGAAGTAGATCAGCTACATAAGCCGGAGCCTGACCGTGAAGTGCTCTGTAAGTGATGGTGAGAATGTTGAAGTGTATCCTAGATGCTACAGGGAGCCAGTGGAGAGATCGGAGTACGGGGGTGATGTGAGACCGTCGGTTTGTCCTGGTGAGTAATCTGGCGGCAGCGTTTTGGATGACCTGCAGACGGTTAAGAGCAGATACACTGAGTGATGTGAAAAGTGAGTTACAGTAGTCAATGCGAGAGGAGATAAATGTGTGTATGATCATCTCTAAATCAGGTGTTGATACTACAGATCTCAGTTTACTGATATTTCTTAGATGGAAGAAACATGACCTGGACAGCTGCTTAACATGAGGGTCAAACGACATGGATCGATCAAAGAAAATCCCAAGATTGCGCAGGTTGCAATGGGCAGCAGAGGAGAGTGGACTAATAATCTGCCTGATCATGGGGACAAACTCCTCTGGAGCAATAAATGGGTTTATAAAAACAAAAATAATGATAATTAATAATAATCATAATAATCATGACAATTAATAATAATCATAATGATAATGATAATTAATCATAATAATAATGATAATTATAATAAGAATATGATGATTAGCAGGTTTAGAAGGAGATCCTCAGGTTTCATGTCTTCATGTCTCTGTGTCTCCTCAGACTCTGTCCAGGTGAGTTCTCCTCCAACATGGCATCTGATGCGTCTCCTTCAGGTGCCGATGAGGAGGTGAAGGTGAGGAGGAGGAGGGAGTCGAGGAGGAAGGAGGTGGACATCGAGGGGTTAACGTCTGCTGGTCATGGAGCTCTGCAGGACGGACGGACCGAAGACGCTCTGAGCTGCTTTAACAACGCTCTGAAGGCCGCACAGCAGGTGAGACTAAGAGTAGTAATCAGAGTAACAACAACCGCAACGACAACAGTCGCCACAGCAGTAGGACCTGTAAACTATTTTGACTGTATTTAATTACCCATCATGCTCTGCTTCCCCTCAGCTGCAGGACTCCCGAGTCCTCCGGGCCTGTTCCTTTAACCTCGGTGCTGCCTACGTGGAGTCGGGCCAACCTGACAAAGGTCTGGACTTCCTGCGCCGGGCTCATCCCGGCCCAAAGGCCAACCGGCTGCCGGACCTCCAGTTCAACCTGGCCCTGGCCCACAATGCACTGGGGCAGAGCCAAGAGGCCGCCGCCTACTTCCTGCAGGCGGCTCAGCTTTACAGCAAGACGGAGGCAGTGAGGGAGACGCCTGCATGGAGATGAGCCACTGCAGAGACCAGGTCAGAACCTGGACCACAGACTGGACCTGAACCACAATCAGAACCTGAACCACAGACTGGACCTGAACCTGTGTGTGTGTGTGTGTCGTAGGACTGGTCTCTGGCGGTTCAGGGTTTCCTGCGGGCTGCAGAGTTACAAAGTGGCAGCCATGTTGGATTCTGCAGCCGGTGCACTGAAAGAGGCTGGAAGTCACATGATCCAATCAGATCAGTTCAGCCATGATGATGTCATCGCCGTGCTGACAGAGTGTCTGGCCAAATCCCAACGTCCCCCTTACGGACTCACGGGCTTTGAGGCGCTCCCACCAAGTTCTGTCTGTCACATCATCGAGTGTTTGAGTCTCTGGCAGACATGTTGAGCCCTTTATGAACCCTTACCTGTAAGTCAGCATGGTGCTGACTTAGCCTAAGGGAATTACCCACAATTCATTGCAATGTGACGTTAAACACGGGGTAACCAGTGGACGCATGGAGACGTAAACAAAGAGGACGGATCACTGTGTTCAGCCTGTCATAATACATGTACTCAGAAACATTAAGGGTTAAAGATGGAACAAAAAATAAACATGAAATCAGATATTAATTTATTTATTCATCAAACATTTGATTTTGTAAATGAAGCTGTTTTGACAAAAACGAGTAAATAGATGATATGAAGTTAGATCTCATCTTGTGAGGAAAGAGCCTGAAGACGTTCAACTCAGGAGTACAAAGTATACAATAAATACACACAATTATACATCATATTTATGTTGTTGTCATGGTAACGTGATATGTTGCAGCAAAGGGCTGTCCCGTTCATATTTACACCATCTCAAGCCCTCACAGCCTCTCACACTCACCCACTCACAGGTGACTCAGTGAGTCCTTGAGGGCTCAGGGTCTGAGGGCTCAGGGTCTGAGGGCTCAGGGTTCAGGGTCTGAGGGCTCAGGGTCTGAGGGTTCAGGGTCTGAGGGTTCAGGGTCTGAGGGTTCAGGGGGGACATTGGGATTTGGCCTCTGAGTCTGACAGACAGACAGCATCACCGACCCGAGGATTCTGGGTAACTCCTTCATTAAGCCTTAAACACACACCTGATCTATTGGGATGATAAATATTGTTATGTAATTATAACTAGAAAATGCATTTCCTGCTGAAAATGCGTTGGAATGCTGAAAGCTGAAATGAATCTCAAAAACATTGCTGAAAATAGATATCCAATTTTTAAAAAATTGCAAAAAGCTTAATAATTCAAAAAGTTGAAAGATTACAAATATGAAGTCATATCACCCCTCTCCTGAAAGAGCTGAACATTTTGATATTCGAACGGTTTCTGTAGCTTAAAAGAATTCCAGCGGTAGTGATATTTGTTGTAGTAGTAGTAGAAGTTGTAGTAGAAGTATTATTAGCAGTATAAGTATTAGTAGCATTTGAATAAGTACTAGCTGTAGCAGTAGTGATATTTGTAGTAGCAGTAGGAGTAGAAGTTGTAGTCGAAGTATTAGTAATTAGAAGAAGTAGTAGAAGTAGTAGTATCAGTAGTCGTAGTAATAGCTGTAGTAGTGGTCGTAGTATTTTATATAACAGTAGTAGTAGTATAATAAGTAGTAGTAGTAGTAATAGTAAAGTCAGTTTTTGAAGTAGCAGTAGTAGTAGTACTAGTAGCAGTCGTACTAATAGCTGTAGTAGTATTAGTACTGGTTATTAGTACTGGTAGTAGCAGGAATAGCAGTATTAGCAGTTGTGGTACAAGTAATAATAGTAGTGGTAGTGGTAGTAATAGCAGTAGTATTAAATGACAGGCTTCATCACAAGCATTTCAGTTAGAATTCACTCTCTGGGGCTTATATTTTGAAATGGGGTGTGGGGTGTGGGAGAGAAGGGGAGAGGAGACAGAATCATAATGTTAGATAAACACAAACCGGTTATTAAATGACAGGCTCATCACAAGCATTTCAGTTAGGATTCATTCTGTGGGGCTTTTATTTTAAAATGGCGTGTGTGTGTGTGTGGGGGGGGGGGGTGGAGGAGGGGGGAAAGATATAGAAATGGGGTACCGTGTTCTGTGGAAGATGTTTTTGAAGCAAAATTTAACATTGGTCTCTATGGAGCAGAAAGTTGGTTTTCCTCTCAATTAACGGCTTCTGTGTCAAATGTGGAAATCTGTGGGATTCCACAGTAATCTTTCTACGACAAGGACAATATTAGCTACTTCTACATCCAGAAATTATGCATGAAGAGTGAAGATTGTGGACACAGTGGCAAAACACAAATGTTTTTTTCACAAGAATCTCAAGCTGCTCTTCACTCTAGCGGTGACATCACGCACTCTAAGCTGTGCAATACACACCCATTATAAAGTCAGAAAAGGGCTGAAAAATCATAAAAGTTAAATTGCTGCAGTTCAAAAAGTTTAAAAGATATCGGAAAGCTGAATTACGCGGCAACATTTTAAAGTTGAAATGGTGTCTGTAGCTGAAAGTATGAGGAAGTTGAAGGATTTGAAAGTTGAAGAAAGTTGAAGAAAGTTGTTGGAATGCTTAACAGCATTCCAACAATAATGTTGTCCAGGTGAGCTGTACCTGTCAGTGGGCGTGGCTTACTGCCAGCTCAGGTGTTTCCAGGAGGCGATGCAGTGTTTCCAGAAGGCTCTGGAAAGAAAGCAGAAGAAAAAAGAAGAAACCATTTTTATTATCATATACACATACACAAAATGTGACTACTGCATTTGACCCGTCCCTGGATATAGGGGGGTTCAGTGTATTGCTCAGAGACACTTTGACACGTGACACGTCCCAGTCGGGGATCGAACCGTTGACCTTCCGGTTCCCAGACGACCATCTTAACCCAGTGAGCCACGGTCGCCCCTCAGCCCCTGAGTGCTTCTGCCCTTTCGTATTTGTTTGTAGGTGCACGTCATAGGTGACGTCACTGATCTGTAGTTGGGGTTTCTCTGGATTCACTGTAGCGCTGTTTGACGTGCGTAGTTCCTTTGGGGGGAAACAGGCACTTTTGTTTGAGATGCAGTAGTTTGAATCTATTTCGGTCATACAGACTCGGTTTTGAGATTAGGAGTCGTTCTCTCCTCTCGGTGTAGAAAGTTGCAAATCAAGGTAAGGGACGTGTTGTCTGGCTGGTGCACTTAACGTAACTCTGATGCAACTTGGTTCCCCTGTCAGGTCCAGAGGCGTTACCCCTTTGGGCTTCGTCTTGTTTGTTGTTTTATTAATGTTGCGGTGACCGTGGTTAGAGCAATCTGCTCGGGAGCACGTCCATGGTTCTAGGGGAGTCGCCAGGTTCTGGTTGCGTTCCCTCGCCACTGGGCTTCAGTGCACAAGTACCCGCCACCATTAACTGCATGAAGACTAGGGTTGAGTTTGTAGGTAGATAGATTGTTGTTAGGCAGTCAGCTAGAGGGCCAGACTCCGTGGCTGGTGCACCAGTAGCCTTCATCGTTGGTTTCGTTGGTTTCAGTTACACTTAAGGATGGAGAGGGTTGAGAGCTTCACGTTTGAACAGCAAAAAGAGTTGCTGATGTTACAGCTTGACCACGACAAGTTTAAAGAAGCTGAACTGGAGCAAGTATTGGCTGTGAAGAGGCTGCGCCAGCAGACCGAACAGGCCAAGTTGAAGGTTGAGCAGCTTAGACGGTCGTTAGTGAAGGAAGGCGAGCTGTCAGCTGGTGAGTTTAATAGGAAGTCGTCTTTTTCAGAGCAATCCGCAGATGGTTTTGATGTCTTGGGTAACTTAAGGCTCTTGCCAAAATTTTGGTAAAGGTATTTTTTTCATTGTTTGAGCGTGTGGCAGATGCGCGTAATTGGCCAGACTCAGCGCGCACGCTGATGCTGCAGTGCCTGCTGACTGGGAGAGCACAGGAGGCGTACTCCTCGTTCACCGATGCTGATAGTGAACACTACTCATCTGTGAAGGCAGCGGCGGCACTCGCTGACCATTACGTGCTTACGCACAGAGGCGGATTTACTGATCTCACGTCTGGTGTAGGCAGGCGTAGTGACACTGGTCCGGTTGGGGCAGTAGTACGGACCATGTGTGTAACTATTGTCACGCACTGGTCGGTCGACTGTGGTTTGTTGAAACTTCAGCATACAAATGCTGCGTATTGTGTTGGTTTAGCTGCACCCGTTTCAGAGGTCGTCACATCTGACTGTCTGAACCTGGAGGTAAAAGACTCTGATCCCGACAGGTTGGGTCCCTACCGGCCATTTATCCGTGAAGGTGTGGTGTCGCTGGTAGGAAGTGAGACGACGGTGCCAGTGACGGTTCTAAGGGACACAGGGGCTCTGGACTCTTTCATTCTGGCAGGAGTACTTCCCTTGTCCAGCGAGTCTGATACAGGAGACTTGGTTCCTGTTCGTGGTGTGGATTTGAATGTCATGTTGGTTCCTGTGCACAAAGTGATGCTCCGTTGTAGTTTGTTCCAGGGTGAGGCTTGTTAAGGCCACAACTTCTGGACACAGGGAGAAATCGCCCCCCCCCCCCCCCCTTGCAGCCATGCTGTCTCAATCGCCTCCAAAACACAACAGCAGGTTAAAGTAAAAATCAAATGGATTTATTATCCAAGAAGCATAAAAACAGAAACAAACAGTTACAAACCGAATCACACAATTATTAACAAAACAAACCTATATATAAAATCAAATGTGAGATCCAATCCGAGCCACCCAGAAGGCTGGTCTGCCTCCTCGGTGGCCAGCAGAAGATCTGAAAACCCCCCAGAGTTTCAAACCCTTTGTCCCCTCAAAGTTGCATTCCTCAGCTCATCGATCAGCTCACTGATTGGCTGAAGTCCAACAAGCCCCACCTGGGCCTATGCCCCATTGTCCTAAACTTCACACCTCTCCCTGCCACTTTCACACCACCCCCACTCCAGCACATTCCTCAAACCCCATCTCACAGACACTTAATGCATGAAATAAAACTTAAAACCCTCACAGGCTAAGCTAGCGGTGCGCCCGGTATTCCCAATCCAGGGCGTTGCTGTCATCCTGGGAAACGATCTGGTTGGTGCACGTGTCTGGGCAGGTGTACCTCCGCCTGTGGTACAACCTGTGCCACTGCTGAGACCCACGTGGACGTGATGTCCCTGAAGTGTTCACGGCCTGCGCGGTAACGCCTACTGTGGCAGCTATGAAACCTGTGTCTCAGTCGGAGAAGGGAAATGTGGCAGCGAAATTCTCGCTGCCACTGTCTAACTTTTCTCTGTCAACAGCTCTCAGTGATCTGCTTGCAGAGCAGCAGGCTGACCCCTCCCTGGAGAAGCCGTTTCAACAGCTTCGCCCTGGGGTTGTGGTACTGAACGGTGCTGGTGGTTGTTCCCTGCAGGATTTCCTGTTGGTGAGAAGGGGGGTTTGAGAACGTTTGATAAAGTATTTTTTTTGGGGAATTTTTTCAGCCAATCTTTGGTATTTTTGAGTTTGTTTTGCTAAAAGTGTCATGTGCAATTTTGTTTTGATACTGGGATTCCCTGCGGGACCCAGTTGTTATGGGGGGGGGGGGGGGTGACGGTTCCCTGCCATGTTCCTGGTTTGTGTGTGTGTGTCCCTTTAATGGAAGGATCCGGGAGCTTTATACTGGAGCACTGGCCCAGGTGTCTCCAGTATAAAGCTCCCGGATCCTTCCATTAAAGGGACACACACGGCAGGGAACCGTCACAGAGCCGTTGGCAGATTTTTACCTGAAGCAGCAGAAAGCTGTTCTCCTGTATGAACAGGCTCTGACTGCACTGTCTCACTGCAAGGTAACAACAACACACCTGTGTGTTAATGTGAAGGTCAGAGGTCAAGTTGTTGGTCCATTCAAGTTCAGCCAATCAGGTCGTCCACCAATGCTGACCAATCACACTGGTGGTGTTCGGGATCGACTGGTGGATCACCTGACTGCAGCTCTACAGGTGTGATCACATGACCCAAAATACACCTCAGACTTGATGAACATTATGCTCATGAATCAGAACTCCTTTCTTCACACTCGGAGGCCACATCGTCTCAGCCCACCTGTTGGACAGCTGGCCAGGTAACATCCAATCAGCTCTCACTGTCACACCTGAGCATTTTCAACACTTTATCAACACTGAGCTCTGCTGTCCTCACAGGAGGAGTGACATCACACAGAGTCCAGGCAGACCGTCCAACCAGCAGCCAGATGATCAGAAGGGGGAGGGGCCAGGTGAGTCTCACCTGTTCCAGTTGAACGGGCACAATAAGACTGCAAACGACACCACAGTTAAACACTGTATTTGCATAGTTTTAAATATAACTGTTTCCTGGATTCACCTCATGACTTCCTGTAGTTCTTTGACTGGGAGACAGATGCACTTCATGCTACAGGTGTTAGCTGAGGAGAGCTAAGTCATGTAAGATACGTTAAGTTAACACCTCATACACCAGGTATACCTGGTACATCTGGTACGCCTCATACGCCTCGTACACATCGTACACCTGGTGCACATCGTACACCTGGTACACCTGGTGCACATCGTACACCTGGTGCACATCGTACACATCGTACACATCGTACACCTGGTGCACATCGTACACCAGGTGCACATCGTACACATCGTACACCTGGTACACCTGGTACACATCGTACACCTGGTACACCTGGTACACATCGTACACCTGGTGCACATCGTACACCTGGTACACCTGGTACACATCGTACACCAGGTGCACATCGTACACATCGTACACCTGGTACACCTGGTACACATCGTACACCTGGTACACCTGGTGCACATCGTACACCTGGTACACCTGGTGCACATCGCCCCCTGCAGCTGGAAGTCTTGGTTCTGTGCACTGATGTAGACTCACCTGTTATTGATCGCATATTGATGATCATCAGTCGACAGTACGAGAGGTCGACACCTGTAGCTCAGCGCTGTGGAGGCAGAGCTTCAGGTGGCGTCCAATCAGAGAGTCCGACAGACAAACATCAGCAGACTGGAGGTCTGATTTAACTTCCTGCTGAAACATCAAAGACTTCATTCTGCTGATCAGACAGAACTCACTCACACACACATACACGCATACACACACACGCACACACACGCTCACATACACACACACACACACACGCTCACACGCTCACACACACACGCTCACACACACGCGCACACACACACGCTCACACACACACACACATACACACACGCTCACACACACACGCGCACACACACATGCTCACACACACACACACATACACACACGCTCACATACACGTGCATACACGCTCACACACACGCATACACACACATACACGCTCACATACACGTGCATACACACGCATACACGCTCACACACGCGCATACACACGCGCATACACACACATACACGCTCACATACACACGCTCACATACACGCTCACATACACGTGCATACACACACACGCTCACACACACGCATACACACACATACGCACACGCATACACGCTCACACACACGCATACACACACATACACACACGCTCACACACACACATACACACTCGCATACACACTGACTCTCTCACACACACGGAGCTCCTCCTCCCTGCGCTGCAGTCTGAAGGTTTCTCTTCAGAAGCTGCTGCAGTCGACAGGAATGTGAACTGATCCGGATCACACCGGCTTCTGTTCATCAGACAGGGTTCTCCAGGGTTCTCCAGGGTTCTCCAGGGTTCTCCAGGATTCTCCAGGGTTCTCCAGGGTTCTCGGCCATGAGGAGGAGAAACATTCAGAGCTGCTGATCAGGTAAAGACACAGACTCTTTCACAATAAAAGCCTCAACACACACTCAGCTGATTTATATTTATAGATCAGACATGTTTATTTATAATCTTTGTATCTTAATTGATTTTAACTACAAACAAGATTTAAATGATTTTTACCAAAGTAACTAAGTACATTTATTATTATTTCGATTTATTAAGATTGTTCACGTCATTAAGAACTAATATTAAAGATAAGTATTAGACATGTTTTACTTCCTGTTTACTTTAAAGATCTCTTTGGATCATTATTGATCTCCTTAAAACAGTGAGGTTTATTAATTTTAATATAATAATATTTATATAATTATCACAATAAGGTGTGTGTGTATTGATCACATTGATAACTGATCAGTTTGGAAAAAATCAAATTGATTCTCTGTGGAAATAGTCTGAAATTAAAACCATATTCTAGACCTGAAGGTGATGATGAAGGTCTGTTACAGTTTTAACTCTAGATTTACGGATACGACTTACAAACAACTTCCTGGTTTGTCACATGACTGCCATTGACTTATGTTGAATTACATTGAATAACATTGACTTACATTGAATAACATTGACTTACATTGAATAACATTGACTTACATTGAATAACATTGACTTACATTGAATAACATTGAATTACATTGAATTACATTGAATAACATTGACTTACATTGAATAACATTGACTTACATTGAATAACATTGACTTACATTGAATAACATTGAATTACATTGAATTACATTGAATAACATTGACTTACATTGAATAACATTGACTTACATTGAATAACATTGACTTACATTGAATAACATTGAATTACATTGAATTACATTGAATAACATTGACTTACATTGAATAACATTGACTTACATTGAGAAAGAGACGTCTGTTACTTCACTTCCTGCATGAACATTTAAATATCTCTAATTTAAATCATCAGGTCCTAAAAGTCGTAAAGTGCACTAACACTAAAGTGCAGAATAACACCGCCGGGGTCTGGAAGGGCCTCAAGGCGATTTCTGGGTTCAAGGTGCCCAACCAACAGCCTGAGGGGGACCAAAAGTGGGTGAATGAGCTGAACTTATTTTTTAACAGATTTGACCAGCCATCCACCCCTCCCCCCACCCAGTCCTCCCTGCTGCTGCAACCCCCATCATCTGCATCCCCTGTGGATTATTACCCCCCCTCCACCTCCCCCCTTCCCACAGCACTCGGCTCCCCTCCACACCTCTCACACCTCTCACACCCAGCACCCTACGACCAGCAACCCACCCCCACTCCAACACACAGCACCCCACCCCCCAGAGTGTCCCTCAACCAAGTGAGGAATGAACTGAGGAGGATCAAGGCGAGGAAGGCCACGGGTCCAGACGGCATCAGCTCAAGGCTCCTCAAAACCTGCGCAGACCAGCTGTGCGGGATAGCGGAGCACATATTCAACTTGAGCTTGAGGCTGAGGAAAGTACCACAGCTATGGAAGACATCCTGCGTGGTACCGGTACCAAAGAACCCGCGGCCCAAGGACCTCAACAGCTACAGGCCGGTGGCGTTGACATCCCACCTGATGAAGACCCTGGAGAGGCTGGTCCTTGCCCATCTCCGCCCTCTGGTGAGTTCATCCCTGGACCCACTTCAGTTCGCCTACCAGTCCGGCATCGGGGTGGATGACGCCGTCATCTTCCTGCTGCAGAGATGCCTCTCTCACCTGGAAAAGGCTGGAAGCACTGTGAGAGTCATGTTCTACGACTTCTCCAGTGCCTTCAACACCATCCAGCCTTTGCTTCTGAGGGACAAGCTGGAGCAGACCGGGGTGGACCACCACCTCACTGCATGGATCCTGGACTACCTCACCAACCGTCCACAGTATGTGCGGATACGGGAGTGTGAGTCAGATCGGGTGTCCTGCAGCACAGGGGCCCCACAGGGAACCGTTCTAGCTCCATTCCTCTTCTCCATTTACACCTCGGACTTCAAACACAACTCTGCAAACTGCCACCTGCAAAAGTTCTCTGACGACTCTGCAATCGTCGGCCTCATCTCCGCCGATGATGACAGAGAATACAAGGAACTAAACCAGGACTTTTTAGGATGGTGCCAGCGGAACCGCCTCCACATCAACTCCAGCAAGACCAAGGAGCTGGTCGTGGACTTCCGCCGGGGTAAACGCCCTCCTCCAACACCGGTGAGCATCCAGGGACTGGACATTGAGGTCGTGAAGTCGTATAAGTACCTGGGTGTTCACTTGAACAATAAACTGGACTGGACTGACCACGCTCACGCTCTTTATAAAAAAGGACAGAGCAGACTCTTTCTGCTGAGGAGACTGAGGTCTTTTGGGGTGCAGGGAGCACTCCTGAAGACCTTCTTCGACTCCGTGGTGGCATCAGCCATCTTCTATGGAGTGGTCTTCTGGAGCAGCAGCATCGCGGCAGCTGACAGGAGGAGACTGGACAAACTGGTGAGGAAGGCCAGCAGCGTGCTGGGATGTCCACTGGACACTGTGGAGGTGGTGGGAGACAGGAGGATGATGGCGAAGCTCTCATCCCTGATGAGCCACGCTTCCCACCCCATGCAGGACACTCTGGCAGCTCTGCACAGCTCCTTCAGTCACCGGCTGATTCACCCCCGGTGTCTGAGGGAGAGGTACCGCAAGTCCTTTCTCCCCGCTGCTGTCAGGCTGCACAACAAACTGCTCTCGGTGGACCACTAACACTTGAACACGAACTCTTTGCACACACGAACACTTTGCACACACTGAACACTTTAATTCATTCACCTGGTGCAATATCTCATCTAATCCGTGCAATATCCAATATGTTTTAAGTATTTACCTGATCCGCCTGTATATTCTGTATATTCTGTATATTCTGTATATACTGGCATATTTAGTATATCTAATACTCTTCTTACTGTCGTATTTTATTACTGTTCTACTGTTTACTGTTTAGTTTATTATATTACTTGTTTTTTATCTTTATTTTATTACTTGTGAGCAATGCTGCTGTAATCCTGTAATTTCCCCACTGAGGGACTAATAAAGGATTATCTTATTTTATCTTATCTTATCTTAACATCCTTCATTCATGTGAATGAGAACAGGGCTGGGGGCGGGGCTAAAGGAAACGCTACTGAGCATGCTCAGTAGGACAATGATGAGGAAGATCAGAAACCAAAGTCGTGGAGTCATCGATCAATAACAAGCTGCTGGGGAATAAATCAGGTATCAATCACAATGGTTTCATAATCAAGAGGCCTGCCCACAGTGTCAGCCAATCAGGGGAGGGGGGGAGGGGCCTGGAACTCTGCTGGTCTGCGGAGAGATGTGGAGGTTTCCACGGTGACATGAGCACACACAGGTCAGGTTACAGGTTACATAGAGCTTTCTGCAGTTATTCTTGGCAGCTGGATGTGTGTGTGTGTGTGTGTGTGTGTCTATTACACACAATGTTTATGTGTCCAGACCCCTATGTTGACCACCAGTAAACCAAACTCTGACAGCAGGTGTTTGATGTAAGCAGCATCACCTGCTGAGCCCTGATTGGACGCCTGTAGACCACCCATCTGTCTGCCTGTTTATCTACCAGCCAACGGTCCATCAGCTCTTATTGTGACGGGGACTTCCTGTCTGTGAGTGCTGATTAAAGATCAAAGATAAAAAGTCTATTCAGAGAACCTGAGCTGTTACCATGGTGATGATTCACCCTGACCAATGACGGTCCTTTAAATTGTCCAAACACACAAAACCTTTTCTTCTTCTTGTTCTCTGCAGGATGTCAGGTAACTGGTCCGTGGTGCAGCCGTCATCACTGGCTCCACCCACCAGCTATGTGGCCCCGCTCCCTCCCAACACGTCCCAGTTCCCCCCTCTCACGGACTGGGAGGCTCCCAGCTTCACCCGAGCCGCTCAGTTCCGTGTGGGAGCCACCTTCGTCCTCTTCCTGTTCGCCGCCGGCAGTAACCTCGCCTTATTGGCCAGCGTGTGGTGTGGGCGTGGCCGGCGGCTGGCGTCTCACCTGCGGCCGCTGATGCTGAGCCTGGCGTCGGCCGACCTCATGATGACGTTCGTGGTGATGCCTCTGGACGCGGTGTGGAACGTGACGGTGCAGTGGTACGGAGGAGACGCTCTCTGTAAACTGCTGTGCTTCCTGAAGCTGTTCGCCATGCACGCCTCCGCCTTCATCCTCGTGGTCATCAGCCTCGACCGCCAACACGCCATCCTGCACCCGCTGGACGCCCTGAGTGCTCACCGCAGGAACCGACTCATGCTACTGCTGGCCTGGAGCCTCAGCCTGCTGCTTGCATCACCACAGGTAACGAGCGACCACGGGTAACGCGCGACCACGGGTAACGAGCGACCACGGGTAACGAGCGACCACGGGTAACGAGCGACCACGGGTAACGAGCGACCACGGGTAACGAGCGACCACGGGTAAGGCGCGACCACGGGTAAGGCGCGACCACGGGTAACGCGCGACCACGGGTAACGAGCGACCACGGGTAACGAGCGACCACGGGTAACGAGCGACCACGGGTAACGAGCGACCACGGGTAACGAGCGACCACGGGTAACGAGCGACCACGGGTAACGAGCGACCACGGGTAACGAGCGACCACGGGTAACGAGCGACCACGGGTAACGCGCGACCACGGGTAACGCGCGACCACGGGTAACGCGCGACCACGGGTAACGCGCGACCACGGGTAACGAGCGACCACGGGTAACGCGCGACCACGGGTAACGCGCGACCACGGGTAACGCGCGACCACGGGTAACGAGCGACCACGGGTAACGCGCGACCACGGGTAACGCGCGACCACGGGTAACGAGCGACCACGGGTAACGCGCGACCACGGGTAACGCGCGACCACGGGTAACGCGCGACCACGGGTAACGAGCGACCACGGGTAACGCGCGACCACGGGTAACGAGCGACCACGGGTAACGAGCGACCACGGGTAACGAGCGACCACGGGTAACGCGCGACCACGGGTAAGGCGCGACCACGGGTAACGCGCGACCACGGGTAACGAGCGACCACGGGTAACGCGCGACCACGGGTAACGCGCGACCACGGGTAACGAGCGACCACGGGTAACGCGCGACCACGGGTAACGCGCGACCACGGGTAACGAGCGACCACGGGTAACGAGCGACCACGGGTAACGCGCGACCACGGGTAACGCGCGACCACGGGTAACGAGCGACCACGGGTAACGAGCGACCACGGGTAACGCGCGACCACGGGTAAGGCGCGACCACGGGTAACGCGCGACCACGGGTAACGAGCGACCACGGGTAACGCGCGACCACGGGTAACGCGCGACCACGGGTAACGCGCGACCACGGGTAACGAGCGACCACGGGTAACGCGCGACCACGGGTAACGCGCGACCACGGGTAACGAGCGACCACGGGTAACGCGCGACCACGGGTAACGCGCGACCACGGGTAACGCGCGACCACGGGTAACACGCGACCACGGGTAACGAGCGACCACGGGTAACGCGCGACCACGGGTAAGGCGCGACCACGGGTAACGCGCGACCACGGGTAACGCGCGACCACGGGTAAGGCGCGACCACGGGTAATTAATATAATTATAGAATAATAATTTATATATATATTTAATTAATTATTATAATTAATTCATAGGTAATTAGGTAATAGGTAATATAGGTAATTAATATATATATATATATATATATATATATACACTTTCTTTTCTTCTCCTGCTGCTCTTTGCATTTTCTCTTCTCATCTTTTCAATATTTCATCCAGCAGCTGAGAGCTTTACATGAGTCTTTAATATGAATCTCTAACATTAATATTTATGTTATGATAATCTGCTGAGCTGAAGGACAAACTGAAGGAGAAGAGATCTGTTTACAGAAGAGATCACATGATCTTTATTATCTTTATCATCATACTTATTGTCATGAAGTCGTTCTTCTCTGTGATCCAGGTGAAAGTTCCTCCGTCAGGTGACAGAAACATGAAATCCCTGCAGGAATGTTCTGGTTTCTGATGGAGAGATTAAAATGTGTGAAACCTCCTGCTGTTAGCTTGGGCTAACGGCTCCCCTTGGTTTCTATGAGGAATGCTCACAATGCTAAGAGGCACATCAGCTGGAAAACAGAACTGAAACAAACTGTTTCTCTGAATTGTAGCTGCAGAAACACCGTTTATTGATAAACTTGGTTTGTTCGAACTGATTGGAGCCTCTCGATGAGCTTCACCTGGACTCTACCTGAAGACGCCACCTGTCTGTCTCCCTCCAGCTGTTCATCTTCCGGGCGATCAGAGTCGAGGCCGTGGACTTCACTCAGTGTGCGACTCACGGCAGCTTCAGCCGCCGCTGGCAGGAAACGTTGTACAACATGTTCCACTTCACCACGCTGTACGTCGTCCCCCTGCTGGTGATGAGCTGCTGCTACAGCCGCATCCTGCTGCACATCCACCTGCAGCACCTGAGAGACAAAGGTGAGACGCACCGGTGACATCTGTAACACACCTGTATCGTACCTTTACATCCTGCTGCACATTCATCGGCAGCACCTGAAAGCTAAGACACACCTGTAACACACTGACAGTGTGACATCACTTACGATGCCCCTCCCTCTCCCTCTCTCAGCAGGTGAGTCGTACCTGCGGCGCAGCGGCACCGACATCATCCCCAAGGCCCGGATGAAGACTCTGAAGATGACGGTGGTCATCGTCTTGTCCTTCGTGGTGTGCTGGACTCCGTACTACCTGCTGGGGATCTGGTACTGGTTCCAGCCCGACATGCTGCGCGTCACACCTGAGTACGTGCACCACGGCCTCTTCGTGTTCGGGAACCTGAACAGCTGCTGCGACCCGGTGATCTACGGCTTCTACACTCCGTCCTTCAAGGCCGACCTCGCCGCCTGCTGCTGTGGCACGAAGAGCGACGCTTCGCCGAGACCTCCGGACCGACCGTCCGCCGGGCGGAGTCCTCGCAGCGCAGGGCAGGAGGCGGAGCCTGCCACCAACAACCAGGCAGGAGACTGCCACCGACCAATCAGAGAGCAGGAGTTAATGATGACAACCTGAACTGGTTCAGCTGAAGGTGGATCAGGACTCTGGAGTCTGGACAAAAAAATCACCTCCTGCAGCTTTAAAAGGACGAAAACGTTTTTATTGTGATTCTGTTGGAAAGAGTTCATTCATCTAGTTTTACAGTCTCACACTCACACACACACACACACACACACACACACTCACTCACTCACTCACTCACTCACTCACTCACTCACACACTCACTCACTCACTCACTCACACTCACACACTCACACTCACACACTCACACTCACACACTCACTCACTCACTCACTCACTCACTCACTCACACACTCACTCACTCACTCACTCACACTCACACACTCACACTCACACACTCACTCACTCACACTCACACTCACACACTCACTCACTCACTCACTCACTCACTCACACACTCACTCACTCACTCACTCACACTCACACACTCACACTCACACACTCACTCACTCACTCACGCACACACGCACACACACACACACACAGTCACACACACACACACACTCACGCACACACACACACACACACACACACAGTCACACACACACACACACTCACACACACACACTCTCACACACACACACACACACTCTCACACACACACACACACACACGATCACACACACACACACACTCTCACACACACACACACACACACGATCACACACACACACACTCACACACACACTCTCACACACACACACACACACACGATCACACACACACACACACACACACACTCACACACACACACACACTCACACACACACACACACACACGATCACACACACACACACACTCTCACACACACACACACACGATCACACACACACACACGATCACACACACTCACACGATCACACACGATCACACACACTCACACACGATCACACACACACACACACGATCACACACACACGATCACACACACACACACACGATCACACACACACACACACGATCACACACACTCACACACGATCACACACACACACACACGATCACACACACACACACACGATCACACACACACACGATCACACACACACACACGATCACACACACTCACACGATCACACACTCACACACACGATCACACACACACGATCACACACACTCACACACGATCACACACACTCACACACGATCACACACACACACACACGATCACACACACACAATCACACACACACGATCACACACACACACACACGATCACACACACACACACACGATCACACACACTCACACACGATCACACACACACACACACACACGATCACACACACACACACACGATCACACACACACACGATCACACACACACACACGATCACACACACTCACACGATCACACACTCACACACACGATCACACTCACACACACACGATCACACTCACACTCACACACGATCACACTCACACGATCACACACACTCACACACGATCACACACACTCACACACGATCACACACACACACGATCACACACACACAAACACGATTACACACACACACGATCACACACACACACGATCACACACACACGCGATCACACACACACACACACACACACTCACACACGATCACACACACACACACACACACACACTCACACACGATCACACACACACACACACGATCACACACACACACACACGATCACACACACACACACACGATCACACACACACACACACGATCACACACACTCACACGATCACACACACACGATCACACACACACACACGATCACACACACACGATCACACACACACACACGATCACACACACACGATCACACACACACGATCACACACACACACACGATCACACACACACGATCACACACACACGATCACACACACACACGATCACACACACACAATCTCACACACACGCAATCACACACACACTCACACACGATCACACACACACAATCTCACACACACACGATCACACACACACTCACACACGATCACACACGATCACACACACACGATCACACACACTCACACGATCACACACACACACGATCACACACTCACACACACGATCACACACACTCACACACGATCACACACACTCTCACACGATCACACACACACGATCACACACACACACACACGATCACACACACACAATCACACACACACGATCACACACACACGATCACACACACACGATCACACACACACACACGATCACACACACGATCACACACAGGAGCAACAATGTTCAACATCATATATTGTACATAAGTATACTTTTGCATCTACTATGAACTTATCATCATAACTCTCCGAAAAGCAATATGACACTATGAAGGAGTTGTAACAGTGCGTTTATAAGTCTGCTCATTAGACTAGAGGATGTAGAGGGCAAATGCATAATATTGTGTTCAGCAAAACATATCCACTTGATGCATCAGGTCAGTGTTTAGAGAAAGGACGCCTGCCTTGTAAACTCCTATGGGCCTGATTTGAACACAAAGGTTTGTCTCAAGCTGAATCTGCAATTGGGCGACTGCTGCCATCATAACTCCATCTGATCATCCACAACATGACTCAAATATCAAAACATGATCAATACTAAAGCAGCACCGAAAGTAACAACACAGTCATTACTTGAAACTGAAACATGTCCTGTTCATCTTCTAAAGAAGTTGGTTTTCAAAATTGCGAGAATTCAGTCTCGCTCTTCTTGGGCTGAAGACTAGTCCTGCGATGCTAAATAGCCTTTCACAGGCCGCTGAGGCAGGTAGAGGTGTGTTCAGCGTCACAGACAGCTGGCGCACAGCTGGGAAGGATTTCCCTAATGCTAATGCTAATGCTAACCCTAATGCTGCGCTCTCGCGGCTCCGTTAGGTGGCTAGCTAACGTTAAGTTAGCTAACGTTAAGTTAGCTAACGTTAGCCAACTAGTGCTGCAATGATTATAGCTAAGATGACTCAAATCAGAATCAGAATCAGAATCGTTTATTGCCATGGTATGTTGAACATACAAGGAATTTGACATGACGGGAGGTGCATAACATTTAACAACAATCAACAGTGCAAAGTAGAAACATATTAAATTTACAGAAAATATAAAATAAAGTAAAATATAAAATAAAGTAAAATATAGAATAAAGTGGAGTATAAAATAAGGTGAAGTATAAAATAAAATAAAGTGCACAAACGAACAGATACCAGGACTATAGACCAGTGAGATGTAAGTGTAGTGTGAAAGTGTCCAGTGTGATAGAAGGGATGTGCGGGAGTGACCGGTGGGAATTAGTCCTGTGGATGACAGAGTCAGTGGGGGTCCCGGGCTCTGTTAATGAGCCCGACTGCCGACGGGAAGAAGCTGTTCATGTGGCGTGAGGTCCTGGTCCTGATGGACCTCAGCCTCCTACCAGATGGAAGCGGCACAAACAGTTTGTGTGCAGGGTGAGAGGGGTCAGATACAATCCTTCTTGCTCGCCTCAGGGTTCTTGAAGTGAACAAGTCCTGGAGGGACGGCAGATTGCAGCCAATCACCCTCTCAGCAGAGCGGATGATGCGCTGCAGTCTGCCCTTGTCCTTGGCTGTGGCTGCAGCGTACCAGACGGTGATGGAGGAGCAGAGGATGGACTCAATGATGGCTGTGTAGAAATGCACCAACATTGTCTTTGGCAGGTTGAATTTCTTCAGCTGCCTCAGGAAGTACATCCTCTGCTGAGCCTTCCTGGTGATGGAGCTGATGTTCAGCTCCCACTTGAGGTCCTGGGATATGATGGAGCCCAGGAAGAGGAAGGACTCCACCACGTCGACGGGGGAGCCACACAGGGTGATGGGGGGTGTCACACAGGGGGATGGGGGGAGTCACACAGGGAGATAGGGGGAGTCACACAGGGTGATAGGGGGAGTCACACAGAGTGATAGGGGGAGTCACACAGGGAGATAGGGGGAGTCACACAGGGTGATAGGGGCTGGTGGGGCTACGTTCTTCCTAAAATCCACAACCATCTCCACTGTCTTTAGAGCGTTGAGCTCTAGGTTGTTCAACCTGCACCAGGTCACCAGATGGTCAGTCTCCCACCTGTAGGCGGACTCATCCCCACCAGAGATGAGTCCAATGAGGGTGGTGTCATCCGCGAACTTCAGGAGCTTGACGGACTGGTGAGTGGAGGTGCAGCTGTTGGTGTACAGGGAGAAGAGCAGAGGGGAAAGAACGCAGCCTTGGGGGGAACCGGTGCTGATGGTCCTGGAGGCTGAGACGTGCTTTCCCAGCTTCACGTACTGCTTCCTGTCGGACAGGAAGTCTGTGATCCACTTGCAGGTGGAGTCGGGCACCTGCAGCTGGGAGAGCTTGTCATGCAGCAGAGATGGGATGATGGTGTTGAAAGCAGAGCTGAAGTCCACAAACAGGATCCTGGCGTAGGTTCCTGGGGAGTCCAGATGCTGGAGGATGTAGTGATGGGCCAAGTTGACTGCGTCATCTACAGACCTGTTGGCTCTGTAGGGGAACTGCAGGGGGTCCAGGAGTGGGTCGGTGAGGGTTTTTAGGTGGGACAGGACAAGGCGCTCAAAAGACTTCATGACCACAGAGGTCAGGGCGACGGGCCTGTAGTCATTGAGTCCTGTGATCCTTGGTTTTTTAGGGACAGGGATGATGGTGGAGACCTTGAAGCAGGCTGCAACGTGGCATGTCTCCAGTGAGGTGTTGAAAATGTCTGTGAACACTGGAGACAGCTGATCAGCACAATACTTCAGGGTGGAGGGGGAGACAGAGTCCGGGCCGGCTGCTTTGCGGGGGTTCTGTTTTTTAAAGAGCCTGTTGACGTCACTCTCCCGAATAGAGAGAGTCGTCACTGGGGAGGGGGGTGGGGGGGGGGGGGGGGGGACACTGGAATGGGTGGTACAGAGGCATGAGCCCCTGCTGAGCTGGGGGAGGGTGGGCTGGTGGACTGGTGATGGTTGATGGAGCTGTGGGGGATGGAGTCAGGACTGTCCCATTGTCTGTCAAAGCGACAGTAGAACTCATTCAGCTCGTCTGCCAGGCGGAGGTCGTTCATGGAGTGGGGGGGAGTGGGGGGGGGGGGGTTTAGGCTTGTGGTTGGTGATCTGTCTGAGACTCTCCAGACAGAAGCAGAGTCACTTGCTGAGAGCTGGTGTTGTAGTTTCTCAGAGTACAGTCGTTTAGCGTCTCTTACCGCCTTGCTGAACCTGTACTTTGACTCTTTGTACAAGTCCTTGTCCCCACTCCTAAAAGCCTGATCTTTTTGCAGCCTTAGCTTCCTGAGTTATGCTGTGAACCAGGGTTTGTCATTGTTGTAACTCACCCTGGTGCTTGTTGGAACACAGCTGTCCTCACAGAAGCTGATGTATGAAGTCACAGCCTCTGTGTACTCATCCAGACTGTTGGTAGCAGTCCTGAAGACATCCCAGTCTGTACAGTCCAAGCACGCCCGAAGATCCTCCAGAGCTTCACTGGTCCACTTCTTGAATGTCCTCACTACAGGTTTACAGAGCTTTAGTTTCTGCCTGTAAGCAGGAATCAAATGGACCATGACGTGGTCAGAGAGTCCCAGTGCAGCCCGAGGGACGGCGTGATAGGCCCCGCTGATTGATGTGTAACAGTGATCTAGAATGTTCTCCTCTCTGGTTGGACATTTTATAAACTGTCTGTATTTAGGGAGTTCATGGCTGAGATTTCCTTTGTTGAAGTCACCAAGGACAATAACTAGAGAGTCCGGGTTGGTCCGCTCACGTGTCTCCTCTGTTTGAACAGGACATGCGCAAATTCAGCAATTTTGATTCTAAAAATGCTTAAAATTATTGAAATCATACAGAAATTACATTTATAACAGATCAGTAGATAAATATTATTTATTTTATTTTATCATTATTTGTTTTTTACTTTTCATGATGGCAGGTGAGGCTCTGCCTCCCCTGAACGCACGTTCCTGATATGAATCAATCGTGGGACATTATTAAAGGTGTATGTGTTTCAGTTAGCGGTTAGCTTTAGATTTACTGGGTTTTACAGAGACTCTCTATCGCCACCACAGGTCATAGGTGGTACTACACGACAGGACGCGGCTAGTTGGTTAGCATGCTAACATCAGTAGATATCTCAACACTGTGATCTCATCACATTCTGATGGTGGTTCACTTATTGAATGTCTCACATTCTACACCTTCAAACTTAAAAACAAACAAATAATAAATTAATTTAAAAAAATATAGACACAAAAATGTAAACAATGTAAACAATTAATGAGCTGAAACTAAACTTAAAAAACCTCTTTATTACCGCTGGAGATTTTTTAATTTTATTTTAACACTTTTATTGAAGAGAAACTTTGAATTTTCTTTGTTTTTAATGATTAATCAATACATAACAAGACGTCTGTTTTCTATTTCAATTCAGTTTTATTTGGTTTTCATGTGTCGAAACATCAGAAAGGAGAACAGATAGTGAAACATTTCAAAACCACAGAAGAAGAAGCTCAAGTTAAACTCTTCAGTCGTAGATCTCTTCTTCACGTTTCGTCTGTTCGGTTCAACCGTTTAAAGCTTTGGGGTGCTTTTCATTTATTTATTTTTTAAATGACACATTAATGAAAATAAAAGTTTTGAGAGAAAAGAAAATCAGAAACATTAAAGCATCTCTTTTCTCATTGGTTCTAGCCTTCGGTCTCTACGTTCTCTACGTCTTAGTGTCTATGGCGTGTCAACAGGACGTGTCAACAGGACGCCTGAATTAAACATCATAAAATATTACATCTGTGGAGAATATGGCTCAGAAATCACTCGTATGTTTTATTATTAAATATGGCTCATTAGTGACTCAACCTTCAGCTGAAAACACGACATTTCTTAAATTCTACAAATTCACATCATTCAACTAACAAAAAGAATCAGAAAAAGTAAAATGGTAATAATCATAATATTATTTGCAATAATAATAAAGAATTTAAACGCTCTTCTTCACACGTTTTTCATTTTGGCAGAATTTTTCTCTAAAAATAAAACTGAAAAGAAGAAAGTTCTAGAAAAAGAACAGCCAACATTATTTTTTATAAACATTTTAGTTTGTTTTACATTTTAGAAACACTCTGAACACAGTGACTTTGGGTCTCAGCGTCTCAAGGTCTCTGGTTCTCTGAGTCTAAGGGTCTCTGGGTCTCTGAGTCTAAGGGTCTCTGGTTCTCTGGGTCTCAAGGTCTCTGGGGGTCAGGGTCTAAGGGTCTCAGAGTCTCAAGCTCTAAGGGTCTATGGCGGTAAGAGTCTAAGGGTCTCTCGGTCTCAGAGTCTAAGGGTCTCTCGGTCTCAGGGTCTCAGAGTCTCAGGGTCTCTGGGTCTAATGGTCTCCTGGTCTAAGGGTCTCTGGTTCACTGTCAGACAGAAGCTATAAAGACATTCAACCACAAACTGAACACAAAGAACTGAGGTAATATTTCAGGTATTTTGGTCTCTATCATTCAGTTATTTGGTTATTTTTTAAACTCATCCTGACACTCGGAGCTCTACATCGTCACAATATATGAAAATATATATTCACTCCATTTCTTCCAAAGTATTAATCTGAAATATAAAAATGTGAAAATGAGTATTTATTTTGGTTTTGTTTGTTCTTCGACTCTGGAAACAGGAAGCAGAGTGAAAACAAACAGTTTGAACAAAAATTGGTGAAAAACTATTATTATTATTTTTTATATCTTTGGAAGTCGTTCAGCTTGTTTTTTTCAGAATATTTGGAAGTTTTGGCTGAAACTCTACAGAAAGCTGCTATTCATCTACGAGAAACTTTAGAAATTACTTTCAGACATTATAAGACATTAGAGGTCAATTTAAAAAATGGCAGACGAGGCCGCACACACTGGACAGGAAGTGGGCCACCTTCCGCCAAAATAAAACATCAAAAAACTTTCATTCAAAACTCGGGACAGAAAATGGGCCGAGACATCCCGCACCGAGACGTCCACAGTGTCCACACTTTCCTGGTTCACCTGTTTGTCTCTCAGGTGACGACTAAACTCCTCAGGTGGAGGTGAGGCGTCTCCATGAAGACCAGGACAGATGCTTCTGAGGGACACGGCCTTTGTTTCGGTTTGTTCTCCAAACAGCTCCAGTGAGCTTCAGGACCCAAACGTGTTCAGCAGAGCACCTGGATCAGGTTTTTGACTGTTGAAGGTCTAGACTTTGGTCCATTATTAAGCTCCAAAAGAAAACCTAGAAGCTAACAGCCCTGAAATATCAGTAGAATTAGGTAGTAAACAAACTCCCAGACCGTGAAAGATAAGACTATGAACCGGGACCCAATGCTGCTCAAAGGTAACATTTGGGGTAAGACTGAGACCTGAAAGCTGGGATCTGGATCAGGTTTTTTGTTAATGAGTTCTAGAAGCTAATTTAGAAGCTAATAGTCTTGATTCCCGGATTGTTAAAGATAAGACCATGACCCGGGACCCTGGTCAGGACTATGGTCCGTTATGGGGCTCTATAAGCTGATACCTGCATCCGCCAGCAGGTTTATAGGCTTTGGACCAGTTTGTTGGACCTCAAAAGTTAAGACACTGCCAGGATGAAAGAAGACTTCGATGAGGTTGCTCTGCTGTAGAGGATCAGGACTATGGTCCACCCTCCAGAGGATTTTGGAACCTATATGCTCAGATCTGGAGCAGGTTTTGCACCTCAGACGGTTCGATCCAGGTTCATGGAGCTCAGAAGATGTTTTTTCTAATCTGAAACAGTTTTTTGGGGTCCTGAAAGCAGCACTGGAGGAAGCTGTTGGAGTCAGACAGGAAGTTTCCCTCGTGAGTCAAACAAGAACACAAAGTCAAAGCTTCTCTTTGAGGAGGACTACGATGGGATGGTCCAGGGGTCAGGGGGAGCGACATTCGGAGTTCGAATGGGTTTTGGGTGACGGTCCGGCACAGGACATCAGCATTGGTACAAGAAGGTAGACTAAGAGGCCCCAGAGGAGACTTTTGGTTTTGAGGTAGGTTAGCTTGACCAGCATCAGGAGGCTAACGGTTGCCTGTAGCTCAGGCGTTTGGCGTTGAGCCTGAGGTAGCTCTCTTTGGAGGTAAAGGGTTTGGTGGGGGAGTCAGAAGGAGGGAGGTAGAACAACCAGCTGACTGTCGGCTTCCTCTACATCCTGACCTGAGGCGAACTCGGCGACACAAACAAACACTAAAAGGCTAAAGCAGCGCAGAGGAGAGTTCCTCCACAGTCACCTGCTGACCAGAGATATAATAAATCCCTTTGGTTCTGGGCCTCAGAGGACTGACGAACGACACCTGCTCAGGTAGTTCACCTGAATCCACCGCTGGATCCTCTGAGGACCCGGTCTCTGGTCAGACCGGTGGAAGGCCTCATCGTCTCAGGATACTCGGCACCGACGGTGACAAAAACCCAAAAATGAACCCAAACTGAAGGAACAAAGGTTTTGGTTTCAACAGGAAGCATCCGGGACGCCACAACGGTGACGTCAGCATCTGATACCACACGGGAACCGGATCACTGGATCACCGACTTCAAGGTTCTGACAAACTTTTGTTTTAAAGATCGAATCAGAAGAATTCTGCTTTGGTTTCAGTCTAAAGACGAAAATATCATGAATTGGAATAAAAGGACGTGAACATCTATGAAGTATCTCAAGGTGTTGTGAGGTGTTGTGAAGTATCTTGAGGTGTTGTGAAGTATCTTGAGGTGTTGTAAAGTATCTTGAGGTGTTGTAAAGTATCTCCAGGTGTTGTGAGATGTTGTAAAGTATCTTGAGGTGTTGTAAAGTATCTTGAGGTGTTGTAAAGTATCTCCAGGTGTTGTGAGGTGTTATAAAGTATCTTGAGGTGTTGTAAAGTATCTCCAGGTGTTGTGAGGTGTTGTAAAGTATCTTGAGGTGTTGTGAAGTATCTTGAGGTGTTGTAAAGTATCTTGAGGTGTTGTAAAGTATCTCCAGGTGTTGTGAGGTGTTGTAAAGTATCTTGAGGTGTTGTGAAGTATCTTGAGGTGTTGTAAAGTATCTTGAGGTGTTGTAAAGTATCTCCAGGTGTTGTGAAGTATCTTGAGGTGTTGTAAAGTATCTTGAGGTGTTGTAAAGTATCTCCAGGTGTTGTGAGGTGTTGTAAAGTATCTTGAGGTGTTGTGAAGTATCTTGAGGTGTTGTAAAGTATCTTGAGGTGTTGTGACGTATCTTGAGGTGTTGTAAAGTATCTTGAGGTGTTGTAAAGTATCTCCAGGTGTTGTGAGGTGTTGTGAAGTATCTTGAGGTGTTGTAAAGTATCTTGAGGTGTTGTAAAGTATCTCCAGGTGTTGTGAGGTGTTGTAAAGTATCTTGAGGTGTTGTGAAGTATCTTGAGGTGTTGTAAAGTATCTTGAGGTGTTGTAAAGTATCTCCAGGTGTTGTGAGGTGTTGTAAAGTATCTTGAGGTGTTGTGAAGTATCTTGAGGTGTTGTAAAGTATCTTGAGGTGTTGTAAAGTATCTCCAGGTGTTGTGAGGTGTTGTGAAGTATCTTGAGGTGTTGTAAAGTATCTCCAGGTGTTGTGAACTATCTCGTTCCCTTGTGGTATCAGATGCTCTCTGAAAGTTCCTCAGACAGACTCATTATCTCTCATATCAATAATCTCAAAAATAAACTCTAATCTCAGTCATTCGTGAAGGCTGAAGTGGCTGTAAGGCTGTCAGGAGGAGAGGAGGTGACCACAGGCTGGAGGAGGAGGAGGAGGAGGAGGAGGAGTTAGCAGTGTGTTTGTGTGGTGTTTTATCCGGTGCCTGTGCCGGGCTGGACGGGTGGAGTCGGTTCAACCATGACCATCACTGGAGGAGGAGCGGAGTCACATCTCTGTGGGTGGAGCAGACAGGGACAATGTTACATGGTGAGGTGATGTCACGTGGACCAAACTACCAAAATAAGAGCCCAGATTTTCTTCTAATGTAACGTCAATGAAAACTACGACAAAAAAGATTTGTTACACGTATAAAAAGGAAAACTAGTTTGCACATTAGACATCACATGACTCTTCTCACAAGGTGGAAGTTATTACTCGTCAGCCTAGACACCAAATATTATACAGTCACATCATAATCCATCCTGAGCTGAGTTCGAATTTAACAAAAAAAATGGTAACATAAAACCTTTAAGTTAATAGGGGGCTGCCCAGAACGGGGATCGAAACCCAGAACCCAATTAGAGGACGTAAAACGTTAACAAATGGACTAATGAGACTCAAAAACTTTACTTTTTGGATCAGGATCTGTGTGTGTGTTTGAATTATTGTAGTTCTATCTTTGTGAGGACCCTTCTCTGAGCGTGGACAGTTTGTCTCGTCCTCACTTTTTGGACAAACCTTCAGGTGTCTGAGGGTTCAGACCTGGTTTCAGGCCCAACTCAGGTTGAGGTTTAGTTTAGGTCCTCACAAGTACAGAAGTACACCTGTGTGGTGTGTGTGTGTGTGTGTGTGTGTGGGTGTGTGTGTGTTACCTGGCTCAGCTCGATGCTCTCAGGTGTGTGACCTTTAGCACCTCTGACACCATTCAGAGTGGGCGGAGTCTCCCAGCTTGTTGACTTTCTGCAGAAGAAGCTGAACCCAGAACAGAGTGAGGATGATGACGATGATGATGATGGTGATGAAGGTGATGATGATGATGGTCTTACCTGCGTCTGTATCCCAGCAGGATGAGCAGCAGGCAGCAGAGGATGCAGGCGAAGCCGCTGTGAACGCCGACCAGCAGAGCGGACATGGAGCCGTGGGACTGATCACAGTTACAGCTGGGACCAGTAGGACCAGTGGGACCAGCTGGTGGAGACAACAAGCAGGTTAAACTGGTTCCACTGGTTTGTTCACGGGTCACAGAGAGGTCAGAGGTCACGGTGAGGCTCCTACCTGCTGCACTGTTTCCTCCCTCAGACAGAGACACGAGGCGGCGGTTGGCCGGACCGTCTCCGTTCCCGTTAAACGCCACCAGCTGGATCTCATAAACCGCTGCCGGCTCTGCAGGAAGAAAACAGTCAAACAGGCTAACGACTAGCTTAGCATAAACACTGGAGGCAGGGGGAAACTGCAGCCGTAAAACAGCTAGCATACTCAATGTTGTTTATAGCTTGGTGTTGTTAGCTGGTCATTGGTAGCCGATGTTGTTACAGCTACATGTCCGATGCTAAGCTAGTTATTTTATTTTTTTGTCATATTTATCAGTTATTCTTTTTATTTAGTGCTCAACTTATTCCAAGATGGCTACCCGACTGTTAGCCTCGTCCTCATACCTTTTAGAAAGTTAGCCACTGATGTTAAATAGTTAGCATTAGCGACTGTTTATTTAGTCGACACTTCTGTCGTTCTTTTAAATCTAAATTCATTTCATTTGAGGTTGACAGGAACATTTTTCCACTGGGCTGTTCGTTAATACACTGAACTTGTATTAGCATGATATCAAATGTTTAGCCTAGCTTAGCACAAAGAACTGGAAGCAGGGGAAAACTACTAGTCTTCCAACAACCACAAAGCGTTTTATTGTTTTTTATCATATTATGTTTGATGATATGCTAGCTTCAGGCTAATGTTTTAAACCTAGTTTTAATGTTGTAACTACCTATATTAGGCTGTTAGTGAGACACAGTTAGCCACACAGTAACCATTATCCAGCTAAGTAAACATTAGCATAATACCAACAAGCTAAATCAAATAGCTTGTAGTTGTTCATTGATCAGAAAAACGTAAAAGGAGACATTAGCAATTTAGCATTGGAGCTATTTGGTTGTTTGTTTGTTGCAGAATCTTGTTTACTACACCAGCTGACTGCTGGACTGGTTAGTTAACGAACTAACTGGATAACTAACTGTGAATTGTTGCACTGTTCCTTTAACTGACCCAGGTGGGAGATAGAGTGGGTGTTGATGTGTCCCGGGAAGGTCTCCTGCCCGTGGACTTCTGGGTTTGAAACCCCACGGTACTCCAGTCTGAAGCCCTCCAGCTTCCCTGGCTTACTGGGCAGCTCCCAGTACACCTGCATGGCCGTCTGGTTCAGGACCTTAGTGAAGAAACTGGGAGAACTGGGAACTGTGGGACAGACAGAGACAGACTGTATTGACATGTGGAACGATATTTAAGGTGGACAGCGTCAAAGTGTTTAAGGTGGACAGATTTAAAGTGTTTAAGGTGGACAGTGTTTTAAGGTGGACAGTTTTTTAAGGTGGACATTGTTTTAAGGTGGACGTACCGCCCCCCTGTGTGGTGGCAGTGATGGCGTTGGACTGCTGGCTTCCTCCCAGAGCGGAGTAGGCCTTCAGGTAGATGGAATAGGTGGTGGCTGCTTCCAGGTTGATGAACTCGTGTCTGAAGATGGTCTTACTGACGGCCTCCTGCAGCTCGGCACTGTCTGGCTCTGAGGAAGTCAGAGGTCAGAGGTCAGAGAGAACAACAACAACAAAACAAGTCCTGCTGAACCTGGGCCCCGTTCCTCGTACATGGCTAACTGAGTTAGCCGGATCATTTTCAGGATAAGATTACATAAGTCAGGCTTTTTGGTTCCACGAAGCAAGTTTGGCAAAATCACCATGGCAACACATCCATAAGCTGGAACCTGCTCCAGCGCAGGCTAACTGAAGGTAGCTGGATAAGCTGCCACTCCCCCGGAAAACATGGCAGCTCCTGTCACATACGGTAGTCTGATGCGCTTGCGCATATACTGGGGGTTATACGGGAGTTCATGAAATGCATGTAAAGTGAGACACACGGTGATCCTTAAAAGCAGCGGAGCAAACTAAGAAGCCTCTATTGCATTAATGTGCAGCTCCCTTCCTCAGAGATCCACTGATGAAGGAGGATATTAGTGAGATGAGCGTTTTATAGGGAGAGAGTTCTTCCACATCGCCAAGATCCGTTATCACATCATGATGACTTCCTATACAAGCGCTGTCCATTCTGCCCACAAGGAATCATTTATTTACAGAGCTTCTGGAGCAGACATTGAACACCACACTGCCTGTCCCACAGACTGGATGCAGCCTTGAGCTGTTGTGCGAGTGCTGCGTTGTTGTAGTGTCGGCGATGCGGAGAACATGGGGAAAGCCGCTGCATGCCGCGCTGTTGGTCAAGTTGATTTGGCTCTTAATAAACTTATGGATGTGTTCATTACATCACCATGGCACATATTGTGCTGACTCAGCATTCTGAGTAATGTGTGTGTGCTTAGTGTGTACTTGGGGGCGACCGTGGCGCACAGGGTTAAGAGGTCGTCTGGGAACCGGAAGGTCAACGGTTCGATCCCCGACTGGGACGTGTCACGTGTTGAAGTGTACCTGAGCAATACACTGAACCCCCGACTCCCCGGGCTCCGATCAATGGCAGCCCACTGCTCCCTGTATACAGGGATGGGTCAAATGCAGTAGTCAAATCTCGTGTATGTATATGACAGTAAAAATGGTTTCTTTCTTCTTTTTCTTTTCTTTCCATGTCCTCTTGATGGCTGGTTGCACACATGAGGTTAAAGCACTCATAATGATATGACAGTGTTATTAGTACAGCAGCACATCATTACTGTAGAACATGATGAAGGTGGATCATGATGAGAACAGAGAATCACACACTATTGATCTTCACTGCTTCAGTTGATTGAATGTCTGATGATGAATAATACACACACACATACTGATCCGCCCACACACAGACTCACACACACACATATTCACACTGCTAGTTCTATATGGTGATCTACACACACATGTACATACACATATATAGTACATAATACATGAGGCATACAGTACATATGTCCTCATGTTAATGAGTATCATTAGATCCTCGTTGGGCTTGTTTTTATTACTTATTCTGAAAGAGTTGAGATCATTATTGTCGCTATAGATCTCATTGGATGATGCATCATGAAGTCTACTGCCAGCAGCACATTAAAGACATGTCATGTGATTGGTTGGGGTGATGAGGCATTAAAATGAGCCGATACATTTCCAACACTGACGCATTGAACGTGTCTGATATGTTGCCGTGCTTCTTGTCTCGTCCTCTCAGCGGTGCCGCTGTTATATTTTGCCGTGATTACGGTCTTGAATTCCTCATATGCGTTCATGATCATCTCCTGCTCGTCAGCGGAGAACAAAGAGGCTCTTTCTTTGACTTTATTTCACATTGTACTGTTAGAACATCATGGTTTCTGTGATCCACGCTTCCCCCTTTAGAAGTAGGACGGGCACGCGCAACCATCCTGATCCTGATCGTCTGGGTCAAATTAACGAGACTGTTTGAGAGGATCAGCCTCGGAGAAACCGAGATAGCCTGACTTCAATCATCTCGTTAATGTAGGCTGGCTAATAGGACATTTGATCGACTTAGTGAACCACGTACGAGGAACGGGACCAGGTCTCCTGTCAGGTCCCTTACCCCCCAGGCGTCTGATGTGCAGCACGTATCCTATGATCTGCTGGCTGACATGTTCCGCCGGCTGGTCCCAGACCAGCTCCAGGCTGCTGGAGCTGAGGGCAGAGGCCTGGAGGCCGGTGGGGGCCTCGGGGAGGTCGGGCCCCTGGCTGATGGCGAGCCGGGCGCTGGCCTGGTTGGTGCCGGCGCTGTTCTCGGCGATGCACTGATAGATGGCCTCGTCCTGGGGGGTGATCCGGGTGATGGCCAGAGTCCTGCGGAGACAGAGAGCAGGATTCTTTCACATACCGGCCTCTAGTCCGGTACGATACCGGCCTCTAGTCCGGTACGATACCGGCCTCTAGTCCGGTACGATACCGGCAACTAGTCCGGTACGATACCGGCAACTAGTCCGGTACGATACCGGCCTCTAGTCCGGTACGATACCGGCCTCTAGTCCGGTACGATACCGGCAACTAGTCCGGTACGATACCGGCCTCTAGTCCGGTACGATACCGGCCTCCTCCTCCTCCTCCTCCCTGTCCTCAGCTGATGAGCATGTGTGTGTTGATGTTCTCACGTGTTTCCGTTGGTGAGCTTCACGTTGCCGCTCGGTGTCAGTAGTTTCCCGTTCTTCAGCCAGATGAGATGCGGCTCTGGAGCTCCGGTAGCCGTGCAGCTGAAGACAGAGCTGCCACCTGCTGGTCTGGACACGGACTGAGGCCACTGCACGAACTCTGGAGGAGCTGCAGACACAAATCGTCATGCTGTCAGTAGTATTAACTGTAGTCGTAGTGACTGATTCCAGCAACTAGCCACTCGGCTGGGTGCGGGAGAAGATCCTGTTCCTTACTCGCTACAACAAAGAGATTCCAGCGTTTCACACTTTTGGGTGAGGTTCCCGTTCAATTAGTGTTCACAGATGATAATACAACAGGATAGCACTTATCTTCCTGGTCTCCCTCTGGTGTGTCTGGTTTGCGGTAAAAACCGTGCGATCTCCCCGTCACCCATGCATCATCACCTGTGCCCCACATATTAATTACCTGCCACAATACTCCACACTGCCACCCGTGGTCAACCTGAGGTAGGCTCCCAATATACATTTATAATACCCAGACCTAACTAATGGCTCCTACAGTAGTAGTACTAGTATACAGTAGTAGTACTAACAGTAGTAGTACTAACAGTAGTAGTACTAGTATACAGTAGTAGTACTATTATACGGTAGTAGTACTAACAGTAGTAGTACTAACAGTAGTAGTACTATTATACAGTAGTAGTACTGGTGTACAGAGTTCTGACTCTTAAGTAGAAACTTAAACAGTAAGAAAGGTTTATTATTATTATTTATGAATTTATATTATTAGTCCGAATGTTATTGAACAGAGAACTTCTCTTCTTCTTCTACTGAATGAATGTGGCAGCAGCAGCAGCAGAAGAAGAAGAGCCTCTGACTCTTGTTGTGTGTATTGACCCCCCCCCAGCAGACAGACAGGTGCTGTCTCAGGACGGTCCGTCTCCACGGTAACAAGGAGACCACTTACACACATGTGTCTCCGTCACCCCCCCCCCCTCTGACCTCTGACCCCCGTATGTAGAGTAGGGGGGAGGGGCTTCATGAAGAGACGACCTCTGACCTTTCACACACTCTGTGACTCAAGAGCAGAACACACACACACATTATAATATATCATATATCATATAAAATATATCATATTTTATGAATTCATAATAACTGAAACAATGAAAAACAATCTTCAGATCTGTAAAATAAAAATAATCTTTGTTTCAGAACTGAATATCAATTTGTTTCTTATAATAAGATTAAAACTTGTTAAAACGTGTTCATAATATTTTCCTCTTTATTAAATGCTTAATTTCTCTCATGAGTCCAAAAGCATGACAACAATTTATTTGAATATTTGAGTTACTAATCATCAGTTCGTTTTGTTCATAAGAGAGAAGAAGAAGTCTCTAAAGATTTATAAATATTTATGAACATTTCAATATTTAAATGTTCATAAATATTTATAAATCTTTGAGATATTCGTGCGACAGACGGAGCTTCAGAGTGAATAAAGTCCTCATTGTGAAGTGCACTCTTCACATGCTAATAGTTATTATAATGAAGCTGTGAGTGTGGGAGACAAACACACACACACACTCACACACACACACACACACACACACACTCACACAAACACACACACACACTCACACACACACACACACACACACACTCACACACTCACTCACACAAACACACACACACACACTCACACACACTCTCACACACACACACACACACACACACTCACACACTCACTCACACACACACACACACTTTACACACTCGACACGATGAGTTCAAGTTCATCGGTCAAACTGAGCCGCTGTTAAACAGGAAGTGTTTCCACAATAAGAGCTCAGTGAGTGAGCTGCTGTTAAACAGGAAGTGTTTCCACAATAAGAGCTCAGTGAGTGAGCTGATCGTGTGATGAAGATATTTAATATTAAATATTATACAATCATGTTTCATGAAAACTCAACATGTAAATTAAGTATCATGAAGTATTATTAACTATTATAAAGAATTATGAGGTATTATGAGGTATCATAAAGTATTCTGAAGTATTGTGTAGTATTCTGAAGTACTATGAGGGATAGTGAAGTATTATGAAGTACTATGAAGTATCATGAAGTACTATGAGGTACCTTGTACTACGAGGCGTCCCACGGCCGTTCTTCTGGATCTACTTCCTGGTCTGTTCGCTGAACAAACATAAATTCCAGAATGCTTCAACGTGGCGTCAGAGATCATCAGGTTACCGGTTCCCAACACCTGGATCCCCTCAACGCCGATGGAGCGTCCGTCTGTCACACACACAGGGCATCGTGTTACCATGGTTACCACAATAATAACAATAACAGATCAATAACTGTCGGGTGTTTGGTGTGTTCTGGTTACCAAGGCGACTCCAGGACACGATGGGCCGGGGGTTTCCTGTGGCGATGCATTCCAAGATGGCCGTCTGGTGGACGTTGATGGTGAGGTTCTGAGGACCGGACAGGATGACGGGTTCTCGGTCGATCCTGAATCCTGCAACTGGACCGGAACCATAAAACATCGAGGTGAGAGTGGGGTTTCTTGCCCTCAGTTTGGTCTGTTAGTTTGTCTTTGTTTGCCCTGAGTTTGGTCTTTTAGTTTGTCTTTGTTTGCCCTGAGTTTGGTATTTTAGTTTGTCTTTCTTTGTCCTGAGTTTGGTATTTTAGTTTGTCTTTGTTTGCCCTGAGTTTGGTCTGTTAGTTTGTCTTTCTTTGTCCTGAGTTTGGTCTGTTAGTTTGTCTTTCTTTGTCCTGAGTTTGGTCTTTTAGTTTGTCTTTCTTTGTCCTGAGTTTGTTCTGTTAGTTTGTCTTTCTTTGTCCTGAGTTTGGTCTGTTAGTTTGTCTTTCTTTGTCCTGAGTTTGGTCTTTTAGTTTGTCTTTGTTTGCCCTGAGTTTGGTCTGTTAGTTTGTCTTTCTTTGTCCTGAGTTTGGTCTGTTAGTTTGTCTTTGTTTGTCCTGAGTTTGTTCTGTTAGTTTGTCTTTCTTTGTCCTGAGTTTGGTCTGTTAGTTTGTCTTTCTTTGTCCTGAGTTTAGTCTTTTAGTTTGTCTTTGTTTGCCCTGAGTTTGGTCTGTTAGTTTGTCTTTCTTTGTCCTGAGTTTGGTCTGTTAGTTTGTCTTTCTTTGTCCTGAGTTTGGTCTGTTAGTTTGTCTTTCTTTGTCCTGAGTTTGGTCTTTTAGTTTGTCTTTCTTTGTCCTGAGTTTGGTCTTTTAGTTTGTCTTTCTTTGTCCTGAGTTTGGTCTGTTAGTTTGTCTTTCTTTGTCCTGAGTTTGGTCTTTTAGTTTGTCTTTGTTTGCCCTGAGTTTGGTCTGTTAGTTTGTCTTTCTTTGTCCTGAGTTTGGTCTTTTAGTTTGTCTTTCTTTGTCCTGAGTTTGGTCTTTTAGTTTGTCTTTCTTTGTCCTGAGTTTGGTCTGTTAGTTTGTCTTTCTTTGTCCTGAGTTTGGTCTTTTAGTTTGTCTTTGTTTGCCCTGAGTTTGGTCTGTTAGTTTGTCTTTCTTTGTCCTGAGTTTGGTCTTTTAGTTTGTCTTTCTTTGTCCTGAGTTTGGTCTGTTAGTTTGTCTTTCTTTGTCCTGAGTTTGGTCTGTTAGTTTGTCTTTATTTGCCCTGAGTTTGGTCTGTTAGTTTGTCTTTGTTTGCCCTGAGTTTGGTCTGTTAGTTTGTCTTTTTTTGCCCTGAGTTTGGTCTGTTAGTTTGTCTTTCTTTGTCCTGAGTTTGGTCTGTTAGTTTGTCTTTCTTTGTCCTGAGTTTGGTCTTTTAGTTTGTCTTTCTTTGTCCTGAGTTTGGTCTGTTAGTTTGTCTTTCTTTGTCCTGAGTTTGGTATTTTAGTTTGTCTTTGTTTGCCCTGAGTTTGGTCTGTTAGTTTGTCTTTCTTTGTCCTGAGTTTGGTCTTTTAGTTTGTCTTTCTTTGTCCTGAGTTTGTTCTGTTAGTTTGTCTTTCTTTGTCCTGAGTTTGGTCTGTTAGTTTGTCTTTCTTTGTCCTGAGTTTGGTCTTTTAGTTTGTCTTTGTTTGCCCTGAGTTTGGTCTGTTAGTTTGTCTTTCTTTGTCCTGAGTTTGGTCTGTTAGTTTGTCTTTATTTGCCCTGAGTTTGGGCTGTTAGTTTGTCTTTCTTTGTCCTGAGTTTGGTATTTGAGTTTGGTATTTTAGTTTGTCTTTGTTTGCCCTGAGTTTGGTCTGTTAGTTTGTCTTTCTTTGTCCTGAGTTTGGTCTTTTAGTTTGTCTTTCTTTGTCCTGAGTTTGTTCTGTTAGTTTGTCTTTCTTTGTCCTGAGTTTGGTCTGTTAGTTTGTCTTTCTTTGTCCTGAGTTTGGTCTTTTAGTTTGTCTTTGTTTGCCCTGAGTTTGGTCTGTTAGTTTGTCTTTCTTTGTCCTGAGTTTGGTCTGTTAGTTTGTCTTTATTTGCCCTGAGCTTGGGCTGTTACTTTGTCTTTCTTTGTCCTGAGTTTGGTCTTTTAGTTTGTCTTTCTTTGTCCTGAGTTTGGTCTTTTAGTTTGTCTTTCTTTGTCCTGAGTTTGGTCTGTTAGTTTGTCTTTCTTTGTCCTGAGTTTGGTCTTCTAGTTTGTCTTTGTTTGCCCTGAGTTTGGTCTGTTAGTTTGTCTTTCTTTGTCCTGAGTTTGGTCTTTTAGTTTGTCTTTCTTTGTCCTGAGTTTGGTCTGTTAGTTTGTCTTTCTTTGTCCTGAGTTTGGTCTGTTAGTTTGTCTTTCTTTGTCCTGAGTTTGGTCTTTTAGTTAGTCTTTCTTTGTCCTGAGTTTGGTCTTTTAGTTTGTCTTTGTTTGCCCTGAGTTTGGTATTTTAGTTTGTCTTTCTTTGTCCTGAGTTTGGTATTTTAGTTTGTCTTTGTTTGCCCTGAGTTTGGTCTGTTAGTTTGTCTTTCTTTGTCCTGAGTTTGGTCTTTTAGTTTGTCTTTGTTTGCCCTGAGTTTGGTATTTTAGTTTGTCTTTATTTGCCCTGAGTTTGGTCTGTTAGTTTGTCTTTGTTTGCCCTGAGTTTGGTCTGTTAGTTTGTCTTTCTTTGTCCTGAGTTTGGTATTTTAGGTTGTCTTTGTTTGCCCTGAGTTTGGTCTGTTAGTTTGTCTTTCTTTGTCCTGAGTTTGGTCTTTTAGTTTGTCTTTCTTTGTCCTGAGTTTGGTCTGTTAGTTTGTCTTTGTTTGTCCTCAGTTTGGTCTTTTAGTTTGTCTTTGTTTGCCCTCAGTTTGGTCTTTTAGTTTCTCTTTGTTTGCCCTCAGTTTGGTCTTTTAGATTGTCTTTGTTTGCCCTGAGTTTGGTCTGTTAGTTTGTCTTTGTTTGCCCTGAGTTTGGTCTGTTAGTTTGTCTTTATTTGCCCTGAGTTTGGTCTGTTAGTTTGTCTTTGTTTGCCCTGAGTTTGGTCTGTTAGTTTGTCTTTATTTGCCCTGAGTTTGGTCTGTTAGTTTGTCTTTCTTTGTCCTGAGTTTGGTCTGTTAGTTTGTCTTTCTTTGTCCTGAGTTTGGTCTTTTAGTTTGTCTTTCTTTGTCCTGAGTTTGGTCTGTTAGTTTGTCTTTCTTTGTCCTGAGTTTGGTCTTTTAGTTTGTCTTTCTTTGTCCTGAGTTTGGTCTGTTAGTTTGTCTTTCTTTGTCCTGAGTTTGGTCTTTTAGTTTGTCTTTCTTTGTCCTGAGTTTGTTCTGTTAGTTTGTCTTTCTTTGTCCTGAGTTTGGTCTGTTAGTTTGTCTTTCTTTGTCCTGAGTTTGGTCTTTTAGTTTGTCTTTGTTTGCCCTGAGTTTGGTCTGTTAGTTTGTCTTTCTTTGTCCTGAGTTTGGTCTGTTAGTTTGTCTTTATTTGCCCTGAGTTTGGGCTGTTAGTTTGTCTTTCTTTGTCCTGAGTTTGGTATTTGAGTTTGGTATTTTAGTTTGTCTTTGTTTGCCCTGAGTTTGGTCTGTTAGTTTGTCTTTCTTTGTCCTGAGTTTGGTCTTTTAGTTTGTCTTTCTTTGTCCTGAGTTTGTTCTGTTAGTTTGTCTTTCTTTGTCCTGAGTTTGGTCTGTTAGTTTGTCTTTCTTTGTCCTGAGTTTGGTCTTTTAGTTTGTCTTTGTTTGCCCTGAGTTTGGTCTGTTAGTTTGTCTTTCTTTGTCCTGAGTTTGGTCTGTTAGTTTGTCTTTATTTGCCCTGAGCTTGGGCTGTTACTTTGTCTTTCTTTGTCCTGAGTTTGGTCTTTTAGTTTGTCTTTCTTTGTCCTGAGTTTGGTCTTTTAGTTTGTCTTTCTTTGTCCTGAGTTTGGTCTGTTAGTTTGTCTTTCTTTGTCCTGAGTTTGGTCTTCTAGTTTGTCTTTGTTTGCCCTGAGTTTGGTCTGTTAGTTTGTCTTTCTTTGTCCTGAGTTTGGTCTTTTAGTTTGTCTTTCTTTGTCCTGAGTTTGGTCTGTTAGTTTGTCTTTCTTTGTCCTGAGTTTGGTCTGTTAGTTTGTCTTTCTTTGTCCTGAGTTTGGTCTTTTAGTTAGTCTTTCTTTGTCCTGAGTTTGGTCTTTTAGTTTGTCTTTGTTTGCCCTGAGTTTGGTATTTTAGTTTGTCTTTCTTTGTCCTGAGTTTGGTATTTTAGTTTGTCTTTGTTTGCCCTGAGTTTGGTCTGTTAGTTTGTCTTTCTTTGTCCTGAGTTTGGTCTTTTAGTTTGTCTTTGTTTGCCCTGAGTTTGGTATTTTAGTTTGTCTTTATTTGCCCTGAGTTTGGTCTGTTAGTTTGTCTTTGTTTGCCCTGAGTTTGGTCTGTTAGTTTGTCTTTCTTTGTCCTGAGTTTGGTCTTTTAGTTTGTCTTTCTTTGTCCTGAGTTTGGTCTGTTAGTTTGTCTTTCTTTGTCCTGAGTTTGGTCTTTTAGTTTGTCTTTGTTTGCCCTGAGTTTGGTCTGTTAGTTTGTCTTTCTTTGTCCTGAGTTTGGTCTGTTAGTTTGTCTTTATTTGCCCTGAGTTTGGGCTGTTAGTTTGTCTTTCTTTGTCCTGAGTTTGGTATTTGAGTTTGGTATTTTAGTTTGTCTTTGTTTGCCCTGAGTTTGGTCTGTTAGTTTGTCTTTCTTTGTCCTGAGTTTGGTCTTTTAGTTTGTCTTTCTTTGTCCTGAGTTTGTTCTGTTAGTTTGTCTTTCTTTGTCCTGAGTTTGGTCTGTTAGTTTGTCTTTCTTTGTCCTGAGTTTGGTCTTTTAGTTTGTCTTTGTTTGCCCTGAGTTTGGTCTGTTAGTTTGTCTTTCTTTGTCCTGAGTTTGGTCTGTTAGTTTGTCTTTATTTGCCCTGAGCTTGGGCTGTTACTTTGTCTTTCTTTGTCCTGAGTTTGGTCTTTTAGTTTGTCTTTCTTTGTCCTGAGTTTGGTCTTTTAGTTTGTCTTTCTTTGTCCTGAGTTTGGTCTGTTAGTTTGTCTTTCTTTGTCCTGAGTTTGGTCTTCTAGTTTGTCTTTGTTTGCCCTGAGTTTGGTCTGTTAGTTTGTCTTTCTTTGTCCTGAGTTTGGTCTTTTAGTTTGTCTTTCTTTGTCCTGAGTTTGGTCTGTTAGTTTGTCTTTCTTTGTCCTGAGTTTGGTCTGTTAGTTTGTCTTTCTTTGTCCTGAGTTTGGTCTTTTAGTTAGTCTTTCTTTGTCCTGAGTTTGGTATTTTAGTTTGTCTTTGTTTGCCCTGAGTTTGGTATTTTAGTTTGTCTTTCTTTGTCCTGAGTTTGGTATTTTAGTTTGTCTTTGTTTGCCCTGAGTTTGGTCTGTTAGTTTGTCTTTCTTTGTCCTGAGTTTGGTCTTTTAGTTTGTCTTTGTTTGCCCTGAGTTTGGTATTTTAGTTTGTCTTTATTTGCCCTGAGTTTGGTCTGTTAGTTTGTCTTTGTTTGCCCTGAGTTTGGTCTGTTAGTTTGTCTTTCTTTGTCCTGAGTTTGGTCTTTTAGTTTGTCTTTCTTTGTCCTGAGTTTGGTCTGTTAGTTTGTCTTTCTTTGTCCTCAGTTTGGTCTTTTAGTTTGTCTTTGTTTGCCCTCAGTTTGGTCTTTTAGTTTCTCTTTGTTTGCCCTCAGTTTGGTCTTTTAGATTGTCTTTGTTTGCCCTGAGTTTGGTCTGTTAGTTTGTCTTTGTTTGCCCTGAGTTTGGTCTGTTAGTTTGTCTTTATTTGCCCTGAGTTTGGTCTGTTAGTTTGTCTTTGTTTGCCCTGAGTTTGGTCTGTTAGTTTGTCTTTATTTGCCCTGAGTTTGGTCTGTTAGTTTGTCTTTCTTTGTCCTGAGTTTGGTCTGTTAGTTTGTCTTTCTTTGTCCTGAGTTTGGTCTTTTAGTTTGTCTTTCTTTGTCCTGAGTTTGGTCTGTTAGTTTGTCTTTCTTTGTCCTGAGTTTGGTCTTTTAGTTTGTCTTTCTTTGTCCTGAGTTTGGTCTGTTAGTTTGTCTTTCTTTGTCCTGAGTTTGGTCTTTTAGTTAGTCTTTCTTTGTCCTGAGTTTGGTCTTTTAGTTTGTCTTTGTTTGCCCTGAGTTTGGTATTTTAGTTTGTCTTTCTTTGTCCTGAGTTTGGTATTTTAGTTTGTCTTTGTTTGCCCTGAGTTTGGTCTGTTAGTTTGTCTTTCTTTGTCCTGAGTTTGGTCTTTTAGTTTGTCTTTGTTTGCCCTGAGTTTGGTATTTTAGTTTGTCTTTATTTGCCCTGAGTTTGGTCTGTTAGTTTGTCTTTGTTTGTCCTGAGTTTGGTCTGTTAGTTTGTCTTTCTTTGTTCTGAGTTTGGTCTGTTAGTTTGTCTTTCTTTGTCCTGAGTTTGGTCTGTTAGTTTGTCTTTGTTTGCCCTGAGTTTGGTCTGTTAGTTTGTCTTTCTTTGTCCTGAGTTTGGTATTTTAGTTTGTCTTTGTTTGCCCTGAGTTTGGTCTGTTAGTTTGTCTTTGTTTGCCCTGAGCTTGGTCTGTTAGTTTGTCTTTTTTGCCCTGAGTTTGGTCTTTTAATTTGTCTTTCTTTTCCCTGTTTGGTCTTTTAGTTTGGTCTTTCTGTGCCCTCAGTTTGGTCTGTTAGTTTGTCTATCTTTGCCCTTAGTTTGGTCTGTCGTTTTGTCTTTATTTGCCCTCAGTCTGGTCTTTTAGTTTGGTCTATCTTTGCCCTCAGTCTGGTCTTACCGGTGACAGACAGCTGGGCCTCGTGGCTGTATCGAGTGTTGGCGATGTTTGAGGCGACGCAGCGAAACAAACCGCTGTCTGTTCTTCGAACGCCGGTGATGTGCAGCACGCCGTTAGGCAGCAGCGTGTACCTGAAAAGTACATTTAAAATATACATTAAGTACATGTTACTTACACCTTGAGTATATATTAATACATGTAAAAACCTACCTGGGGTGCTCGGTGCTCAGTGGGCGTCGGTCTCTCTGCCAGGTGATGTTGGCTTCTGGGATTCCATTTACCTGACAGGTGAGTCTGGCCACGCCCCCTTCATCCACTGCCACAGACTCTGGGTGAGACATGAATTTAGGGAGGGCTGTGGGAGGGGGAGACAAACAGATGAATTATTATTGTGTTCTTGATATGTTCTCTTAATAACATGTCGTTATTATGTTATTGATATGTTGTAATTATGTTATTGATATTTTAATGATATATATTGACATGTTATTACTATCTTATTATTGTTATGTCATTGATATGTTATTGACATGTTATTGACATGTCATTGATATGTTATTGACATGTTATTGACATGTTATTATTATGTTATTATTATGTTATTATTATGTTATTGACATGTTATTGACATGTTATTATTATGTTATTGATATGTTATTGACATGTTATTGACTTGTTATTGACATGTCATTGACATGTTATTATTATCGTATTATTGTTATGTTATTGATATGTCATTGATATGTTATTGACATGTCATTGACATGCTATTGACATGTTATTGACATGTCATTGACATATTATTGACATGTTATTATTATGTTATTGACATGTTATTATTATTATGTTATTGACATGTTATTATTATTATGTTATTGACATGTTATTGATATGTTGTTGACATGTCATTGATATGTCATTGATATGTTATTGACATGCCATTGCCATGCCATTGACATGCTATTGTCATGTTATTGACATGCCATTGACATGCCATTGACATGTCATTGCCATGTGTTATGGGAAAATATGTCATAGTCTTATGCTTTAGGGGTAAACGAATGTAAGTCTTTAACTGTGCAGGCCTCAAACACATTTCAGTAGATGATTCTCAGTTTCGGAAGCCAGGTGGCTTGTTTATCTTGTTTATCTTGTTATCTGTTTTCCTGTGCATTGTTTCTGTCTTCAAAGACGGCGACACACAGAGGCCTAGATTACGGTACTTCCTGATGAGCATCAGCGGAAGAACATGACCCTCTGTATGCATATGTGATGTGTGATGGTAAAACAGGCTTATTCAGACTTTGTATTTCTTGTGACTTAACTCTTTGATTAGGTCACAGTGACCTAATCAAAGGAAGCAGTATAAATGTCCATGCATCTGACTGTCTTATTCAGAGCACCTCCTGCAGATGACGTGATGTGTCTGTGGGACAGTGTTCTCTTTGCCTGCAGGCAAATAAATTGACTATTATAACTTTGACCATTCATCCAGACTCTGTTTCATTTGACATTGATTTGATAAATATGATAACACTCTTCTCCCATGTACTACAGAAATATTCCACAACACATGCCATTGCCATGCCATTGCCATGCCATTGACATGCTATTGACATGCTATTGACATGTTATTGACATGCCATTGACATGCCATTGACATATTATTGACATGTCATTGACATGCCATTGCCATGCCATTGACATGCTATTGACATGCTATTGACATGCTATTGACATGCCATTGACATGCCATTGACATGCCATTGACATATTATTGACATGTCATTGACATGCCATTGACATGCCATTGACATGCTATTGACATGTCATTGACATGTTATTGATATGTTATTGACATGTTATTGTCATGTTATTATTATGTGATTGATAAGTTATAGATTGATATGTTCCGGTCTGTAGAGGTCTTGTGACTTACATGCGAGCTGGACCCGGGCCTTGCGGCTGATCAACCTGCCGAAGTGGTTCTGAGCAGCACAGTCGTATTCTCCGGCGTCCGTCTTGTTAGTTTCTCGTCTCTTTGAGAAGTTTTTGATGAGCAGCGTTCCGTTGCCGAGCAAAGCAGCCCCAACGCCGGTCGCCACGGGGACGCCGTTTCGTCTCCAGGTGATGGAGATCGGCCCCTCTCCCTCCACCTGACAGTCCAGCGTCAGGGGGCGGTCCCTCGCCGCAATGACATCACTGGGCTCTTTGAGGAAGGCCATCTCCGAGGCTCCACCCAGACCTGAGAGGAGGAGGACAGGTGAAAAAGCACTTCAGTGCCCTCATAGTCAGCTGTTCAATTCAATACAACTATATTAGTCTGACAGACTGATATAGACTGACAGACTAATACAGATTAGTCTGACAGACGGACAGACGGTGAGTTCAGGTGTTTCTGTCCTTTAGACATATAAAAGAGAAGACAACAATCTGATGGACTTCATTAAGGTTAAAACAATAAGAAACAGGAAGTACTCACTGACAATGATGATGATGATGATGATGTTGATGGTGATGATGATGAAGCTGTTGATGATCAATAACAAAAATTCTTTATTTATTCATCGGTGAAAACGGTTTAAATGTTTTAAATTGTTTAAATGTTTAATTGTTTAAATGTTTTAATTGTTTAAATGTTTAATTGTTTAAATGTTTAAATTGTTTAAATTGTTTAAATGTTTAAATGTTTAATTGTTTAATTGTTTAATTGTTTAAATGTTTAAATGTTGAATTGTTTAAATGTTTAAATGTTTAATTGTTTTAATGTTTTAATTGTTTAAATGTTTAATTGTTTAATTGTTTAAATGTTTAATTGTTTAAATGTTTAAATGTTTAATTGTTTAAATGTTTAATTGTTTAATTGTTTAAATGTTGAATTGTTTAAATGTTTAAAATGTTTAATTGTTTAAATGTTTAAATGTTTAAATGTTTAATTGTTTAATAGTTTAAATGTTTAACTGTTTAAATGTTTAAATAGTTTAAATGTTTAAATTG
>JAFEUB010001431.1:622500-655000 GCA_024529925.1 Ophthalmolycus amberensis
TATGGATATGATATGATATGATATGATATGATATGATATGGATATGGATATGATATGATATGATATGATATGATATGGATATGATATGATATGGATATGGATATGATATGGATATGGATATGATATGGATATGGATATGATATGATATGATATGGATATGATATGGATATGGATATGATATGATATGGATATGATATGATATGGATATGGATATGATATGATATGATATGGATATGATATGATATGATATGATATGGATATGATATGATATGGATATGATATGGATATGGATATGATATGATATGATATGGATATGATATGATATGATATATGATATGATATGATATGATATGATATGGATATGATATGGATATGATATGATATGATATGATATGGATATGATATGATATGATATGATATGATATGATATACGATATGATATGGATATGATATGATATGATATGGATATGATATGATATGATATGATATGATATGGATATGATATGATATGATATGGATATGATATGATATGATATGATATGATATGATATGATATACGATATGATATGGATATGATATGATATGATATGATATGATATGATATGATATGATATGATATGATATGATATGGATATGATATGATATGATATGATATGATATGATATGATATACGATATGATATGGATATGATATGATATGATATGGATATGATATGATATGATATGATATGATATGGATATGATATGATATGATATGATATGATATGATATGGATATGATATGATATGATATGATATGGATATGATATGATATGATATATGGATATGATATGGATGTGATATGATATGATATGATATATGATATGGATATGATATGGATATGATATGGATGTGATATGATATGATATGATATGGATATGATATGATATGATATGATATGGATATGATATGATATGATATGATATGATATGATATGATATGGATATGATATGGATATGATATGATATGATATGATATGGATATGATATGGATGTGATATGATATGATATGGATATGATATGGATATGATATGATATATGATATGATATGATATGATATGATATGGATATGATATGATATGATATGATATGGATATGATAAGATATGGATATGATATGATATGATAAGGATATGATATGATATGATATGATATGATATGGATATGATATGGATATGGATATGATATGGATATGGGTATGATATGGATATGGATATGGATATGATATGGATATGGATATGGATATGATATGGATATGGATATGATATGGATATGGATATGATATGATATGGATATGATATGATATGATATGGATATGATATGGATATGGATATGATATGATATGATATGGATATGGATATGGATATGATATGATATGATATGATATGGATATGATATGATATGATATGATATGGATATGATATGGATATGGATATGATATGATATGATATGATATGGATATGATATGGATATGGATATGGATATGATATGATATGATATGATATGGATATGATATGATATGATATGATATGGATATGGATATGATATGATATGATATGATATGATATGGATATGATATGATATGATATGGATATGGATATGATATGATATGATATGATATGATATGGATATGATATGGATATGGATATGATATGGATATGGATATGATATGGATATGGATATGATATGATATGATATGGATATGATATGGATATGATAAGGATATGATATGATATGGATATGATATGGATATGGATATGGATATGATATGGATATGGATATGATATGGATATGGATATGATATGATATGATATGGATATGGATATGATATGGATATGGATATGGATATGGATATGGATATGATATGGATATGGATATGATATGGATATGGATATGATATGATATGATATGATATGATATGGATATGATATGATATGATATGATATGATATGATATGATATGGATATGATATGGATATGATATGGATATGATATGATATGATATGATATGATATGGATATGATATGATATGATATGATATGGATATGATATGGATATGATATGGATATGGATATGATATGGATATGGATATGGATATGATATGGATATGATATGATATGATATGATATGGATATGATATGATATGATATGATATGATATGATATGGATATGGATATGATATGGATATGATATGATATGGATATGGATATGATATGGATATGGATATGGATATGGATATGATATGATATGATATGATATGGATATGATATGGATATGGATATGATATGATATGGATATGATATGATATGATATGGATATGGATATGATATGATATGATATGATATGATATGATATGGATATGATATGATATGATATGATATGATATGATATGGATATGATGATATGATATGATATGATATGATATGATATGGATATGATATGATATGATATGGATATGGATATGATATGATATGATATGATATGATATGGATATGATATGGATATGGATATGGATATGATATGATATGATATGATATGGATATGATATGATATGATATGGATATGGATATGATATGATATGATATGATATGATATGATATGGATATGATATGATATGATATGGATATGGATATGATATGATATGATATGGATATGATATGGATATGGATATGATATGGATATGGATATGATATGGATATGGATATGATATGATATGATATGGATATGATATGGATATGATAAGGATATGATATGATATGGATATGATATGGATATGGATATGGATATGATATGGATATGGATATGATATGGATATGGATATGATATGATATGGATATGGATATGATATGGATATGGATATGGATATGATATGGATATGGATATGATATGGATATGGATATGATATGGATATGGATATGATATGATATGATATGATATGATATGGATATGATATGATATGATATGATATGATATGATATGGATATGATATGGATATGATATGGATATGATATGATATGATATGATATGGATATGATATGATATGGATATGGATATGATATGGATATGGATATGATATGGATATGGATATGATATGGATATGGATATGATATGATATGATATGATATGGATATGATATGATATGATATGATATGATATGATATGGATATGGATATGATATGATATGATATGATATGGATATGATATGATATGGATATGGATATGATATGGATATGGATATGATATGGATATGGATATGATATGATATGATATGGATATGATATGGATATGGATATGATATGATATGGATATGATATGATATGGATATGGATATGATATGATATGATATGGATATGATATGATATGATATGATATGGATATGATATGATATGGATATGATATGGATATGGATATGATATGATATGGATATGATATGATATGATATGATATATGATATGATATGATATGATATGATATGGATATGATATGGATATGATATGATATGATATGATATGGATATGATATGATATGATATGATATGATATGGATATGGATATGATATGATATGATATGATATGATATGGATATGATATGGATATGGATATGATATGGATATGGATATGATATGGATATGGATATGATATGATATGATATGGATATGATATGGATATGATAAGGATATGATATGATATGGATATGATATGGATATGGATATGGATATGATATGGATATGGATATGATATGGATATGGATATGATATGATATGATATGGATATGGATATGATATGGATATGGATATGGATATGGATATGGATATGATATGGATATGGATATGATATGGATATGGATATGATATGATATGATATGATATGATATGGATATGATATGATATGATATGATATGATATGATATGATATGGATATGATATGGATATGATATGGATATGATATGATATGATATGATATGATATGGATATGATATGATATGATATGATATGGATATGATATGGATATGATATGGATATGGATATGATATGGATATGGATATGGATATGATATGGATATGATATGATATGATATGATATGGATATGATATGATATGATATGATATGATATGATATGGATATGGATATGATATGGATATGATATGATATGGATATGGATATGATATGGATATGGATATGGATATGGATATGATATGATATGATATGATATGGATATGATATGGATATGGATATGATATGATATGGATATGATATGATATGATATGGATATGGATATGATATGATATGATATGATATGATATGGATATGATATGATATGATATGATATGATATGATATGGATATGATGATATGATATGATATGATATGATATGATATGATATGGATATGATATGATATGATATGGATATGGATATGATATGATATGATATGATATGATATGGATATGATATGGATATGGATATGGATATGATATGATATGATATGATATGGATATGATATGATATGATATGGATATGGATATGATATGATATGATATGATATGATATGATATGGATATGATATGATATGATATGGATATGGATATGGATATGATATGATATGATATGGATATGATATGGATATGGATATGATATGGATATGGATATGATATGGATATGGATATGATATGATATGATATGGATATGATATGGATATGATAAGGATATGATATGATATGGATATGATATGGATATGGATATGGATATGATATGGATATGGATATGATATGGATATGGATATGATATGATATGGATATGGATATGATATGGATATGGATATGGATATGATATGGATATGGATATGATATGGATATGGATATGATATGATATGATATGATATGATATGGATATGATATGATATGATATGATATGATATGATATGGATATGATATGGATATGATATGGATATGATATGATATGATATGATATGGATATGATATGATATGGATATGGATATGATATGGATATGGATATGATATGGATATGGATATGATATGGATATGGATATGATATGATATGATATGATATGGATATGATATGATATGATATGATATGATATGATATGGATATGGATATGATATGATATGATATGATATGGATATGATATGATATGGATATGGATATGATATGGATATGGATATGATATGGATATGGATATGATATGATATGATATGGATATGATATGGATATGGATATGATATGATATGGATATGATATGATATGGATATGGATATGATATGATATGATATGGATATGATATGATATGATATGATATGGATATGATATGATATGGATATGATATGGATATGGATATGATATGATATGGATATGATATGATATGATATGATATATGATATGATATGATATGATATGATATGGATATGATATGGATATGATATGATATGATATGATATGGATATGATATGATATGATATGATATGATATGATATACGATATGATATGGATATGATATGATATGGATATGATATGATATGATATGATATGATATGGATATGATATGATATGATATGATATGGATATGATATGATATGATATGATATGATATGATATACGATATGATATGGATATGATATGATATGATATGGATATGATATGATATGATATGATATGATATGATATGGATATGATATGATATGATATGATATGATATGATATGATATGATATACGATATGATATGGATATGATATGATATGATATGGATATGATATGATATGATATGATATGATATGATATGGATATGATATGATATGATATGATATGATATGATATACGATATGATATGGATATGATATGATATGATATGGATATGATATGATATGATATGATATGATATGGATATGATATGATATGATATGATATGATATGATATGGATATGATATGATATGATATGATATGGATATGATATGATATGATATATGGATATGATATGGATGTGATATGATATGATATGATATATGATATGGATATGATATGGATATGATATGGATGTGATATGATATGATATGATATGGATATGATATGATATGATATGATATGATATGGATATGATATGATATGATATGATATGATATGATATGATATACGATATGATATGGATATGATATGATATGATATGGATATGATATGATATGATATGATATGATATGATATGATATGATATGGATATGATATGATATGATATGATATGATATACGATATGATATGGATATGATATGATATGATATGATATGATATGGATATGATATGATATGATATGATATGGATATGATATGATATGATATATGGATATGATATGGATGTGATATGATATGATATGATATATGATATGGATATGATATGGATATGATATGATATGATATGATATGATATATGATATGGATATGATATGGATATGATATGATATGATATGATATGGATATGATATGGATATGATATGGATGTGATATGATATGATATGATATATGATATGGATATGATATGATATGATATGATATGGATATGATATGGATGTGATATGATATGATATGATATATGATATGGATATGATATGATATGATATGATATGATATATGATATGGATATGATATGGATGTGATATGATATGATATGATATATGATATGGATATGATATGGATATGATATGATATGATATGATATGGATATGATATGGATGTGATATGATATGATATGATATATGATATGGATATGATATGATATGATATGATATGATATATGATATGGATATGATATGGATATGATATGATATGATATGATATGGATATGATATGATATGATATATGGATATGATATGGATGTGATATGATATGATATGATATATGATATGATATGATATGATATGGATATGATATGATATGATATGATATGGATATGATATGGATGTGATATGATATGATATGGATATGATATGGATATGATATGATATGATATGATATGATATGGATATGATATGATATGATATGATATGGATATGATATGATATGATATGATATGATATGGATATGATATGATATGATATGATATGGATATGATATGGATGTGATATGATATGATATGATATGGATATGATATGGATATGATATGGATATGATATGGATGTGATATGATATGATATGATATGGATATGATATGATATGATATGATATGATATGGATATGATATGATATGATATGATATGGATATGATATGGATGTGATATGATATGATATGATATGGATATGATATGGATATGATATGGATATGATATGATATATGATATGATATGATATGATATGGATATGATATGATATGATATGATATGGATATGATATGGATGTGATATGATATGATATGGATATGATATGGATATGATATGATATGATATGATATGATATGGATATGATATGGATGTGATATGATATGATATGATATGGATATGATATGATATGGATATGATATGATATGATATGGATATGATATATGATATGATATGATATGATATGATATGATATGATATGGATGTGATATGATATGATATGCTATGATATGGATATGATATGGATATGATATGGATGTGATATGATATGATATGATATGATATGATATGGATATGATATGATATGATATGATATATGATATGGATATGATATGATATGGATATGGATATGATATGATATGGATATGATATGATATGGATGTGATATGATATGATATGATATGGATATGATATGATATGATATGGATATGATATGGATATGATATGATATGATATATGATATGATATGGATATGATATGATATGGATATGATATGATCAGATATGGATATGATATGATATGGATATGATATGATATGGATATGATATGATATGATATGGACATGATATGATATGATATATGATATGGATATGATATGGATATGATATGATATGATATGGATGTGATATGGATATGATATGATATGGAATGATATGATATGATATGATATATGATATGATATTATATGGAATGATATGATATGGATATGATATGATATGATATGGAATGATATGGAATGATATATGATATGATATGATATGATATATGATATGATATGATATGATATGGATATGATATGATATGATATATGATATGGAATGATATGATATGGATATGATATGATATGATATGGATATGATATGATGTGATATGATATGGATATGATATGATATGATATGATATGATATGATATGGATATGATATGATATGATATGGATATGATATGGATGTGATATGATATGATATGGATATGATATGATATGATATGGATATGATATGGATGTGATATGATATGATATGATATGATATGATATGATATGATATGGATATGATATGGATGTGATATGATATGATATGATATGGATATGATATGGATATAATATGATATGATATGATATGGAATGATATGATATGATATGATATGGAATGATATGATATGATATGATATGGATATGATATGGATATGATATGGATATGGATATGATATGATATGGATATGATATGGATATGATATGGATATGATATGATATGATATGATATGATATGGAATGATATGATATGATATTATACGGAATGATATATGATATGATATGATATGATATGATATGATATGGAATGATATGATATGATATGATATGATATGATATGATATGATATGGATATGATATGGAATGATATGATATGATATGATATGGATATGGATATGGATATGATATGGAATGATATATGATATGATATGATATGGAATGATATGATATGATATGATATGGAATGATATGATATGATATGATATGGAATGATATGATATGATATGATATGATATGGAATGATATGATATGATATGATATGGATATGATATGATATGATATGGAATGATATGATATGATATGATATATGATATGGATATGATATGGAATGATATGATATGATATGATATGGATATGATATGATATGATATGGAATGATATGGATATGATATGATATATGATATGATATGATATGGATATGATATGATATGATATGATATGGATATGATATGGATGTGATATGATATGATATGGATATGATATGGATATGATATGATATGATATGATATGATATGGATATGATATGGATGTGATATGATATGATATGATATGGATATGATATGATATGGATATGATATGATATGATATGGATATGATATATGATATGATATGATATGATATGATATGATATGATATGGATGTGATATGATATGATATGCTATGATATGGATATGATATGGATATGATATGGATGTGATATGATATGATATGATATGATATGATATGGATATGATATGATATGATATGATATATGATATGGATATGATATGATATGGATATGGATATGATATGATATGGATATGATATGATATGGATGTGATATGATATGATATGATATGGATATGATATGATATGATATGGATATGATATGGATATGATATGATATGATATATGATATGATATGGATATGATATGATATGGATATGATATGATCAGATATGGATATGATATGATATGGATATGATATGATATGGATATGATATGATATGATATGGACATGATATGATATGATATATGATATGGATATGATATGGATATGATATGATATGATATGGATGTGATATGGATATGATATGATATGGAATGATATGATATGATATGATATATGATATGATATTATATGGAATGATATGATATGGATATGATATGATATGATATGGAATGATATGGAATGATATATGATATGATATGATATGATATATGATATGATATGATATGATATGGATATGATATGATATGATATATGATATGGAATGATATGATATGGATATGATATGATATGATATGGATATGATATGATGTGATATGATATGGATATGATATGATATGATATGATATGATATGATATGATATGGATATGATATGATATGATATGGATATGATATGGATGTGATATGATATGATATGGATATGATATGATATGATATGGATATGATATGGATGTGATATGATATGATATGATATGATATGATATGATATGGATATGATATGGATGTGATATGATATGATATGATATGGATATGATATGGATATAATATGATATGATATGATATGGAATGATATGATATGATATGATATGATATGGAATGATATGATATGATATGATATGGATATGATATGGATATGATATGGATATGGATATGATATGATATGGATATGATATGGATATGATATGGATATGATATGATATGATATGATATGATATGGAATGATATGATATGATATTATACGGAATGATATATGATATGATATGATATGATATGATATGGAATGATATGATATGATATGATATGATATGATATGATATGATATGGATATGATATGGAATGATATGATATGATATGATATGGATATGGATATGGATATGATATGGAATGATATATGATATGATATGATATGGAATGATATGATATGATATGATATGGAATGATATGATATGATATGATATGGAATGATATGATATGATATGATATGATATGGAATGATATGATATGATATGATATGGATATGATATGATATGATATGGAATGATATGATATGATATGATATATGATATGGATATGATATGGAATGATATGATATGATATGATATGGATATGATATGATATGATATGGAATGATATGATATGATATGATATGGATATGATATGATATGGAATGATATGATATGATATGGATATGATAAGGATATGATATGATATGATATGATATGATATGGATATGGATATGATAAGATATGGATATGATATGATATGATAAGGATATGATATGATATGATATGATATGGATATGATATGGATATGGATATGATATGGATATGGGTATGATATGGATATGGATATGGATATGATATGGATATGGATATGGATATGATATGGATATGGATATGATATGGATATGGATATGATATGATATGGATATGATATGATATGATATGGATATGATATGATATGATATGATATGATATGGAATGATATGATATGATATGATATTATACGGAATGATATATGATATGATATGATATGATATGATATGATATGGAATGATATGATATGATATATGATATGGATATGATATGGAATGATATGATATGATATGATATGGATATGGATATGGATATGATATGATATGATATGGAATGATATATGATATGATATGATATGGAATGATATGATATGATATATGGAATGATATGATATGATATGATATGGAATGATATGATATGATATGATATGATATGGAATGATATGATATGATATGGAATGATATGATATGATATGATATATGATATGGATATGATATGGAATGATATGATATGATATGATATGGATATGATATGATATGGAATGATATGATATGATATGGATATGATATGATATGGAATGATATGATATGATATGGATATGATATGATATGGTCAGTGGTCGGTGTGGTCAGTAGTCGGTGTAGTCGGTGTGGTCAGTAGTCGGTGTAGTTGGTGTGGTCAGTAGTCGGTGAGGTCAGTAGTCGGTGTAGTCGGTGTGGTCAGTAGTCGGTGTGGTCAGTAGTCGGTGAGGTCAGTAGTCGGTGTGGTCGGTAGTCGGTGTAGTCGGTGTGGTCAGTAGTCGGTGAGGTCAGCAGTCGGTGTGGTCGGTAGTCGGTGTAGTCGGTGTGGTCAGTAGTCTGTGAGGTCAGTCGTCGGTGTGGTCGGTAGTCGGTGTAGTCGGTGTGGTCAGTAGTCGGTGAGGTCAGTAGTCGGTGTGGTCAGTAGTCGGTGTAGTCAATGTGGTCAGTAGTCAGTGAGGTCAGTAGTCGGTGTAGTCAATGTGGTCAGTAGTCGGTGTGGTCAGTAGTCGGTGTGGTCAGTAGTCGGTGTGGTCAGTAGTCGTGTAGTCAGTAGTCGGTGAGGTCAGTTGTCGGTGTGGTCAGTAGTCGGTGAGGTCAGTAGTCGGTGTGGTCAGTAGTCGGTGTGGTCGGTAGTCGGTGTAGTCAGTAGTCGGTGTGGTCAGTAGTCGGTGTAGTCGGTGTGGTCAGTAGTCGATGTGGTCAGTAGTCGGTGAGGTCAGTAGTCGGTGTGGTCAGTAGTCGGTGTGGTCAGTAGTCGGTGTGGTCGGTAGTCGGTGTAGTCGGTGTGGTCAGTAGTCGGTGTGGTCAGTAGTCGGTGTAGTCGGTGAGGTCAGTAGTCGGTGTGGTCAGTAGTCGGTGTGGTCAATGTGGTCAGTAGTCGGTGAGGTCAGTAGTCGGTGTAGTCTGTGTGGTCAGTAGTCGGTGAGGTCAGTAGTCGGTGTGGTCAGTAGTCGGTGTAGTCTGTGTGGTCAGTAGTCGGTGTAGTCGGTGAGGTCAGTAGTCTGTGAGGTCAGTAGTCTGTGAGGTCAGTAGTCGGTGTGGTCAGTCGTCGGTGTGGTCAGTAGTCGGTGTGGTCAGTAGTCGGTGTGGTCAGTAGTCGGTGTAGTCTGTGAGGTCAGTAGTCGGTGTGGTCAGTAGTCGGTGTAGTGGGTGTGGTCAGTAGTCGGTGAGGTCAGTAGTCGGTGTGGTCAGTAGTCGGTGTGGTCAGTAGTCGGTGAGGTCAGTAGTCGGTGTGGTCAGTAGTCGGTGTAGTCGGTGTGGTCAGTAGTCAGTGAGGTCAGTAGTCTGTGAGGTCAGTAGTCGGTGAGGTCAGTAGTCGGTGTGGTCAGTAGTCGGTGTCGTCAGTCGTCGGTGAGGTCAGTAGTCGGTGTGGTCAGTAGTCGGTGTGGTCAGTAGTCGGTGAGGTCAGTAGTCGGTGTGGTCAGTAGTCGGTGTAGTCTGTGAGGGCAGTAGTCGGTGTGGTCAGTAGTCGGTGTAGTCGGTGAGGTCAGTAGTCGTGTGGTCAGTAGTCGGTGTGGTCAGTAGTCGTGAGGTCAGTAGTCGGTGTGGTCAGTAGTCGGTGTGGTCAGTAGTCGGTGTGGTCAGTAGTCGGTGTGGTCAGTAGTCGGTGTAGTCGGTGAGGTCAGTAGTCGGTGTGGTCAGTAGTCGGTGAGGTCAGTAGTCTGTGTGGTCAGTGTGGTCAGTAGTCGGTGAGGTCAGTGTGGTCAGTAGTCAGTGAGGTCAGTAGTCGGTGAGGCCAGTGTGGTCAGTAGTCGGTGAGGTCAGTAGTTGGTGTGGTCAGTAGTCGGTGTGGTCAGTAGTCGGTGTGGTCAGTAGTCGGTGAGGTCAGTAGTCGGTGAGGTCAGTGTGGTCAGTAGTCGGTGAGGTCAGTAGTCGGTGTGGTCAGTAGTCGGTGTGGTCAGTGTGGTCAGTAGTCAGTGAGGTCAGTAGTCAGTGAGGTCAGTAGTCGGTGAGGTCAGTAGTCGGTGTGGTCAGTGAGGTCAGTAGTCTGTGAGGTCAGTAGTCTGTGAGGTCAGTGTGGTCAGTAGTCGGTGTGGTCAGTGTGGTCAGTAGTCTGTGAGGTCAGTAGTCGGTGAGGTCAGTGTGGTCAGTAGTCAGTGTGGTCAGTAGTCTGTGAGGTCAGTAGTCGGTGAGGTCAGTAGTCGGTGAGGTCAGTAGTCGGTGTGGTCAGTGTGGTCAGTAGTCGGTGAGGTCAGTAGTCGGTGAGGTCAGTAGTCGGTGTGGTCAGTGTGGTCAGTAGTCGGTGAGGTCAGTAGTCGGTGTGGTCAGTGTGGTCAGTAGTCGGTGTAGTCGGTGAGGTCAGTAGTCGGTGAGGTCAGTGTGGTCAGTAGTCGGTGTGGTCAGTGTGGTCAGTAGTCGGTGAGGTCAGTAGTCATTAGGTCAGTGAGGTCAGTAGTCGGTGAGGTCAGTAGTCGTGTGGTCAGTGTGGTCAGTAGTCGGTGATGTCAGTGTGGTCAGTAGTCAGTGAGGTCAGTAGTCGTGTGGTCAGTGTGGTCAGTAGTCGGTGTGGTCAGTGTGGTCAGTAGTCGGTGAGGTCAGTAGTCGTGTGGTCAGTGTGGTCAGTAGTCGGTGAGGTCAGTAGTCGTGAGGTCAGTGAGGTCAGTAGTCGGTGAGGTCAGTAGTCGGTGAGGTCAGTGTGGTCAGTAGTCGTGAGGTCAGTATTATATTATTCTCAATGCAATAAATGACTTGATCTTTGGGACGCTGTCACCAGATGTGAGAAGGTAATTATCTGCAGATGTTGGGGCCTTATGGAAAAAACGAAGAAATTTGGAACTTGTTCAAAAACTGCATGAAGGGATAAAACAAGTTGAAATATGGGGGAAGAAATGGGGATTTAAATTGTCATCTGAAAAAACAAAAGTAATGTTCTTTATGAGACGGAGAAGTAAGGGAAACGTTCAGCTGAATCTGTATGAAAACAAGTTAGAAATAGTTGAGTCAGCAGATTAACATGGAACGACCACATTAACAAAGTTATAAATGGAATGCGATGTCTGGTCGGGTTGGATGGGGAGCATGTACAGAGCTCTAATTAAATCCAGATGATATTATAGTAGTGTAGCACATGGTTCAGTTCTCAGACCAGGGCCCTCAGGGTGTACAGGTGCAGTAAGAACATCACCTGTGTGTCTTCAAAACAACTGTTGGTTAATTATTGGATAAATCTGAGCGGTCATGAAGATAATCATCCAACTAAAACCCTGACATTGTACCAAAGACAAGAAGCCGAGGAGTCTCTCGAGCTGTGCTGCTGTCAGTTGGACCGTAACTCCACGTCCACCTCTGGTTAAAGAACCAGACGTGCTGCAAATTAAGGGAAGATGTAAAAATAGTGATTTAGTGAGTGAGTTCTATGAGTACACAGATCAGAACTACTCAGAGCATGTAGACAGAACAGGATCTGCTGTTGCAGTTCCTAGTCACAAATGTCAAATACTTAAACGCACTTTAGCTGTATACAGTTGAATTGTATGCAATTATTTTGGCCCTGGAGTGGTTTGATGAACACAGACCAACAGAGTCCTTATTTGCAGTGACTCGTTAGTCTGAAGTCAGGTGTGTTTCACACCTAATAAATAAAATAATGTTTATTCACTCCAGAGCAACAGCACGAGGCACTGGAACGGGAACGTTTAGTGGGAACGTAGAAACTGACTGAAACCGGAAGATGGCAGTAATGCAACAAAAAGGATGCAAGCTGCCGTTAAACACCACAGAAGAAGAAGCAGCAGCAGCAGCAAACGCAGCAGTAGAAGAAAGAAAATGGCGCGGTGTTAGATGTAAACAAAGATGTGGTTCTGTCTGCAGAATGATCTGTTTAAACTCTGTGGAGTCCGACGAGGAGAAGAAGAAGAAGCTGTAACTTCCGGAATATAAAGACTGAAGGTTAGCACGATGCTAACTTAACTAGCAGCTCGTGTTAGCTCAACCAGCTAACTTCACTTCCTGCCTCTGTCTCCACATCGTCTCAGATGTTGCTGAGATCTATAAACACATCTCATATATATTGATTGTATCAGTGAGACTACATCACAGCCTCGTATGAAGAAAATACATTGAAAAAAATATTTATGGAAAGATCGCAACGACCTGGATTTGATCTCTGTCGAGCAAAATGATAATTTATCAACATACGGTCCGCCACTTGCTCTTAACTAATGTTATATCAGTCATTCAGTGTTTTATGTATTTAATCACACCTCGTCCGTGTCCAGGGAACGTTTTGGTTAGGATGAACTGAAAGGACTGGTTACTCTGTCTCAGTTCTCGGTTACTCTGTCTCGGGCTTAAATCCAGCTCCTCCTCCTGGCTTCAGTCAGCTGACCGCCCTCGCTTGACCTGTTGGTCCGTCGCTCCTGCTGCTCGTCCCTCCCTCTGTTAGGCCCCGCCTCTACTTCCTCCTCTGGTCATGGTCGTCCCTGAAATCCCTGTCTGTCCCTATCGACTGTTCTTCACAGTTTAATGCATTCAATGATAGTCTTTAATGGCTCAACACTTCTACGGTAAACATATTATACGTTTGATAAATATTCTTGCGATGGTCCAAATACTTTGACATGTTTTACAAGTATAAAGTGATATACCACATACTTACTAACATTCTACTGTCCGCCTCTAGGGTGCTATAAATCCTACTAAATACACCTCAGCACCATCAGTATGAAGGGAGAGTTAATGTGACCCCTGAGAGGAGGAGACTCTTATGGGCTGTTTCAGGTAACAGACTCCTGTGAGCGCTAACCTTCTGGAACCCTCTAGAGCAGTGGTTCTCAACTGGTCTGGCTGTGGGACCCACCATCACCCCTTAATGACAAGCCGGGACCCACGACCCTAATTATATATATAATTTGGGTATATCTATATTCAAGAAATCTAGTAGTAGTAACGTCTCTGTGTAGTAAACAACTGTCAAATCAAATAAAGAAAGTACACATCTTATATTTTAACAATTATTATTCTGATTTTTCAAATTGAACTGGATGGATTATAAATAATACATAGAAATACATGAATAAATGTTCTTCTCATTTCAAGTAAAATAACGGCTGGATTCAAAAATAAATTACTTAACGAAATTAATTTTAGCAAAATAATTTTCACTGAATTGTCCTCCAGCTTTAAATTCAGTTCATTCAGGATGAAGTGAAAAAGCCACAATATTATATTTTTCTCATCTTCTAAAAAGAGAAAGTAGTGTTTGACTGGACAGACTCATAGAGGTGAATTCTTCAGAGTCTAATGACTCTGGTCTCTCTGGACATTTCTCTCTTTTGGAGATCGTCCTATGATTTGACTTTCACGACTCACACCTCAATAAACAGTCCTGCTCTGTCTCTGTGTCCTCGTCTCTCCCCGTGTGTCACGGTGTGTGAACATCTCACTGAGTCAGGAAACTCGTCAGAACACTCATATTTGATTGGCTGAGCTTCATCACGTGATGTGATTCACAACGCATTGGTCGTGTTTTTCCTGCACCGCTGAACAAGTGCCGTATATGCTGGAATAATTCCGCTGCATAAAAAATGCCCTTCAAAATAAAATCACTTTTTTCTTTTTTTTTTCACTGAAAACGGGTCCGCGACCCTCTTTTGGGTCGCGACCCACCAGTTGAGAATCACTGCTCGAGAACCCTCTGTCTCCTCTCTTAAAGAGACACACACGACACACACACACACACACATCGCTCTGGACGTTGAAACATGAAAAGGTTCTTCTATCTGATCAGTTCCACAAGGAGAATGCAGATGTGCTCACATGTATTGTAGGAGCCTCACAGAGGACAGAAGCTGATCTGAAGTCTGCTGGTTCAAGTCTCTTGAACTCTGAAGCACAGTAGATGATGTCCTGGTGGCTGTGGAGCTCTCCTCTCCTGGACCCTGAACGCCTCATGAGTCTGTCATGCTTCTGTTGCTCCTCTGTGAAAGTAACAGCCCTTCATCTTCTTCACCAGGCTGCAGATGTGTGAGGACCACATCAGGTTGTTTAACTTACAGCTGTGAACTCGCTCCTCCTCAGGTGTGTGTGTGTTTCTAGAATCCTCTCTAAGAAGTCTCATTGATGTCGTCACACGTCACAGTTCTCTTCATGTTTCAGGGTTTACAGCGTGAACAGGGTCAGAATGCAGAACGTAGTTTCTCTACATCATTCATTCATCTCTTGATAGTAGTGAGTATTGTAGCAGTATTTGTGTTTTCTTCTGGTTTCATCAGAATTAACGAGATAAAATGCTCCGTTCAATAACGTTTCATCTTTTCTACGTATGGTCTGTCAGGATCCAGATTCACCTCCAACCAGCTGCTGGTCCACCCGGTCCAGTCTGACCCGGTCCAGGTGTGATGGCGGGTCGAGCAGGTGGGCGTGGTCGGAGGATGATGAGTTTCAGTGTGGAGGCAGTCGGCATCAACAGAGGAGACAGTTTACCTCCATCAATACAACAACCTACACCTCTGTTTCCTGTGAGACACTCACACACACACTCACACACACTCTCACTCTCTCACACTCACTCACTCTCTCACACACACTCTCACACTCACTCTCACACTCACTCACACACACAAACTCTCACACTCACTCACACACTCACTCTCACACTCACACACACTCACTCACTCTCACACTCACACTCACTCACACACACACACACTCTCACACTCACTCTCACACTCACTCACTCTCACACACACAAACTCTCACACTCACTCTCACACTCACACTCACTCTCACACTCACTCACTCTCTCTCACACTCACTCTCACACAACACTCACTCTCACACACACACTCACTCACACACACTCTCACACTCACTCACACACACACACACTCTCACACTCACTCACACACACACACACACACTCTCACACACACACTCACTCTCACACACACTCACTCTCACACTCACTCACACACACACACACACACTCTCACACACACACTCACACACACTCTCACACACACACTCACACACACACACTCTCACACACACACTCACGGTCGAGCAGGTGGGCGTGGTCGGAGGATGATGAGTTTCAGTGTGGAGGCAGTCGGCATCAACAGAGGAGACAGTTTACCTCCATCAATACAACAACCTACACCTCTGTTTACTGTGAGACACTTACACACACACTCACACACACTCTCACTCTCTCACACTCACTCACTCTCTCACACACACTCTCACACTCACTCTCACACTCACTCTCACACTCACTCACACACTCACTCTCACACTCACTCACACACACTCACTCTCACACACACACACACACACTCACACACACACACACTCACTCTCACTCTCACACTCACTCACTCTCTCTCACACTCACTCTCACACAACTCTCACACTCACTCTCACACACACACACTCACACACACACACACTCACACACTCACACACACACACTCTCACACTCTCTCACTCTCTCACACTCACTCACACTCACTCTCTCACACACACACACTCTCACACACACACTCTCACACTCTCACACTCTCTCACTCTAACTCTCACTCACTCTCACTCACTCACTCACTCTCACTCACTCACTCACTCTCACACTCACTCTCACACTCACTCTCACTCACTCACTCACTCTCACTCACTCACTCACTCACTCTCACACTCACTCTCACACTCACTCTCACACTCACTCTCACACACACTCACACACACTCTCACACTCACTCTCACTCTCACACTCACTCTCACACTCACTCTCACACTCACTCTCACACTCACTCACTCACTCTCACACTCACTCTCACACTCACTCACTCTCACACTCACTCTCACTCTCACACACACTCACACACACTCTCACACTCACTCTCACACTCACTCTCACACACACACACACACACTCTCACACACTCACTCACTCACTCTCACACTCACTCTCACACTCACTCACTCTCACACTCACTCTCACTCTCACACACACTCACACACACTCTCACACTCACTCTCACACACTCACACACACACTCTCACTCTCACACTCACTCACTCTCACACTCTCACACACTCACACTCTCACACTCACTCACTCTCACACACACTCTCTCACACTCACACACTCACACACACACTCACACTCACTCACTCTCACACACACACACTCTCACACACACACTCTCACACTCACTCACTCGCACACTCTCACACACACACTCACTCACTCACTCACACTCTCATTCTCACTCACTCTCACACACACACTCACTCACTCTCACACTCACTCACTCACACACTCACTCACTCTCTCACTCACTCTCACACACACACTCACTCTCACACTCACTCACTCACTCTCACACTCTCTCACACACACACTCACACACACTCACTCGCTCTCACTCACACTCACTCTCTCACACGTACTCACACTCTCTCACACTCACTCGCTCACTCTCACACACACTCACTCTCACACTCACTCACTCACTCTCACACACACACACACACTCTCACACACACACTCACACACACTCTCACACTCACTCTCACACTCACTCACACACACACACACACACACTCTCACACTCTCACACTCACTCTCACACTCATTCTCTCACTCTCTCACTCACACACACACACTCTCACTCTCTCACACTCTCACACTCACTCTCACACACACTCACACACACTCACTCTTACACTCACTCTCACACTCTCACACTCACTCTCACACTCATTCTCTCACTCTCTCACTCACTCTCTCACACACACACACACTCTCTCACACTCACACTCACTCACTCTCTCACTCACTCACACTCACTCTCTCACTCACTCTCTCACTCACACACTCACTCACACACTCACTCTCACACTCACTCACTCTCACACACACACACTCTCACACTCTCACACTCTCTCACTCTCACTCTCACACTCTCTCACACACACTCACTCTCTCACACACACTCTCACACTCACTCTCACACTCACTCACACACACAAACTCTCACACTCACTCACACACTCACTCTCACACTCACACACACTCACTCACTCTCACACTCACACTCACTCACACACACACACACTCTCACACTCACTCTCACACTCACTCACTCTCACACACACAAACTCTCACACTCACTCTCACACTCACACTCACTCTCACACTCACTCACTCTCTCTCACACTCACTCTCACACAACACTCACTCTCACACACACACTCACTCACACACACTCTCACACTCACTCACACACACACACACTCTCACACTCACTCACACACACACACACACACTCTCACACACACACTCACTCTCACACACACTCACTCTCACACTCACTCACACACACACACACACACTCTCACACACACACTCACACACACTCTCACACACACACTCACACACACACACTCTCACACACACACTCACGGTCGAGCAGGTGGGCGTGGTCGGAGGATGATGAGTTTCAGTGTGGAGGCAGTCGGCATCAACAGAGGAGACAGTTTACCTCCATCAATACAACAACCTACACCTCTGTTTACTGTGAGACACTTACACACACACTCACACACACTCTCACTCTCTCACACTCACTCACTCTCTCACACACACTCTCACACTCACTCTCACACTCACTCTCACACTCACTCACACACTCACTCTCACACTCACTCACACACACTCACTCTCACACACACACACACACACTCACACACACACACACTCACTCTCACTCTCACACTCACTCACTCTCTCTCACACTCACTCTCACACAACTCTCACACTCACTCTCACACACACACACTCACACACACACACACTCACACACTCACACACACACACTCTCACACTCTCTCACTCTCTCACACTCACTCACACTCACTCTCTCACACACACACACTCTCACACACACACTCTCACACTCTCACACTCTCTCACTCTAACTCTCACTCACTCTCACTCACTCACTCACTCTCACTCACTCACTCACTCTCACACTCACTCTCACACTCACTCTCACTCACTCACTCACTCTCACTCACTCACTCACTCACTCTCACACTCACTCTCACACTCACTCTCACACTCACTCTCACACACACTCACACACACTCTCACACTCACTCTCACTCTCACACTCACTCTCACACTCACTCTCACACTCACTCTCACACTCACTCACTCACTCTCACACTCACTCTCACACTCACTCACTCTCACACTCACTCTCACTCTCACACACACTCACACACACTCTCACACTCACTCTCACACTCACTCTCACACACACACACACACACTCTCACACACTCACTCACTCACTCTCACACTCACTCTCACACTCACTCACTCTCACACTCACTCTCACTCTCACACACACTCACACACACTCTCACACTCACTCTCACACACTCACACACACACTCTCACTCTCACACTCACTCACTCTCACACTCTCACACACTCACACTCTCACACTCACTCACTCTCACACACACTCTCTCACACTCACACACTCACACACACACTCACACTCACTCACTCTCACACACACACACTCTCTCTCACACTCACTCTCACACAACACTCACTCTCACACACACACTCACTCACACACACTCTCACACTCACTCACACACACACACACTCTCACACTCACTCACACACACACACACACACTCTCACACACACACTCACTCTCACACACACTCACTCTCACACTCACTCACACACACACACACACACTCTCACACTCACTCACACACACACACACACACTCTCACACACACACTCACTCTCACACACACTCACTCTCACACTCACACACACACACACACACTCTCACACACACACTCACACACACTCTCACACACACACTCACACACACACACTCTCACACACACACTCACGGTCGAGCAGGTGGGCGTGGTCGGAGGATGATGAGTTTCAGTGTGGAGGCAGTCGGCATCAACAGAGGAGACAGTTTACCTCCATCAATACAACAACCTACACCTCTGTTTCCTGTGAGACACTCACACACACACTCACACACACTCTCACTCTCTCACACTCACTCACTCTCTCACACACACTCTCACACTCACTCTCACACTCACTCACACACACAAACTCTCACACTCACTCACACACTCACTCTCACACTCACACACACTCACTCACTCTCACACTCACACTCACTCACACACACACACACTCTCACACTCACTCTCACACTCACTCACTCTCACACACACAAACTCTCACACTCACTCTCACACTCACTCACTCTCACACTCACTCACTCTCTCTCACACTCACTCTCACACAACACTCACTCTCACACACACACTCACTCACACACACTCTCACACTCACTCACACACACACACACTCTCACACTCACTCACACACACACACACACACTCTCACACACACACTCACTCTCACACACACTCACTCTCACACTCACTCACACACACACACACACACTCTCACACACACACTCACACACACTCTCACACACACACTCACACACACACACTCTCACACACACACTCACGGTCGAGCAGGTGGGCGTGGTCGGAGGATGATGAGTTTCAGTGTGGAGGCAGTCGGCATCAACAGAGGAGACAGTTTACCTCCATCAATACAACAACCTACACCTCTGTTTACTGTGAGACACTTACACACACACTCACACACACTCTCACTCTCTCACACTCACTCACTCTCTCACACACACTCTCACACTCACTCTCACACTCACTCTCACACTCACTCACACACTCACTCTCACACTCACTCACACACACTCACTCTCACACACACACACACACACTCACACACACACACACTCACTCTCACTCTCACACTCACTCACTCTCTCACACTCACTCTCACACAACTCTCACACTCACTCTCACACACACACACTCACACACACACACACTCACACACTCACACACACACACTCTCACACTCTCTCACTCTCTCACACTCACTCACACTCACTCTCTCACACACACACACTCTCACACACACACTCTCACACTCTCACACTCTCTCACTCTAACTCTCACTCACTCTCACTCACTCACTCACTCTCACTCACTCACTCACTCTCACACTCACTCTCACACTCACTCTCACTCACTCACTCACTCTCACTCACTCACTCACTCACTCTCACACTCACTCTCACACTCACTCTCACACTCACTCTCACACACACTCACACACACTCTCACACTCACTCTCACTCTCACACTCACTCTCACACTCACTCTCACACTCACTCTCACACTCACTCACTCACTCTCACACTCACTCTCACACTCACTCACTCTCACACTCACTCTCACACACACTCACACACACTCTCACACTCACTCTCACACTCACTCTCACACACACACACACACACTCTCACACACTCACACACACACTCTCACTCTCACACTCACTCACTCTCACACTCTCACACACTCACACTCTCACTCTCACACTCACTCACTCTCACACACACTCTCTCACACTCACACACTCACACACACACTCACACTCACTCACTCTCACACACACACACTCTCACACACACACTCTCACACTCACTCACTCGCACACTCTCACACACACACTCACTCACTCACTCACACTCTCATTCTCACTCACTCTCACACACACACTCACTCACTCTCACACTCACTCACTCACACACTCACTCACTCTCTCACTCACTCTCACACACACACTCACTCTCACACTCACTCACTCACTCTCACACTCACTCACTCTCACTCACTCACTCTCACACTCTCTCACACACACACTCACACACACTCACTCGCTCTCACTCACACTCACTCTCTCACACGTACTCACACTCTCTCACACTCACTCGCTCACTCTCACACACACTCACTCTCACACTCACTCACTCACTCTCACACACACACACACACTCTCACACACACACTCACACACACTCTCACACTCACTCTCACACTCACTCACACACACACACACACACACTCTCACACTCTCACACTCACTCTCACACTCATTCTCTCACTCTCTCACTCACACACACACACTCTCACTCTCTCACACTCTCACACTCACTCTCACACACACTCACACACACTCACTCTTACACTCACTCTCACACTCTCACACTCACTCTCACACTCATTCTCTCACTCTCTCACTCACTCTCTCACACACACACACACTCTCTCACACTCACACTCACTCACTCACTCTCTCACTCACTCACACTCACTCTCTCACTCACTCTCTCACTCACACACTCACTCACACACTCACTCTCACACTCACTCACTCTCACACACACACACTCTCACACTCTCACACTCTCTCACTCTCACTCTCACACTCTCTCACACACACTCACTCACTCTCTCACATTCACACACTCATTCTCACACTCACTCTCACACACACACTCACACACTCACTCACTCACTCTCACACACACACTCACTCACTCACTCTCACACTCTCTCACTCACACACTCACTCAGTCACTCACACACTCACTCTCACACTCACTCACTCTCACACACACACTCACTCACTCTCACACTCACTCACTCTCTCTCACACACTCACTCACTCACTCACTCTCACTCACACACTCACTCTCACACTCACTCACTCACACTCACTCACACTCACTCACTCACTCTCACACACACACACACTCACCCCCACACACACTCACTCACTCTCACACTCACTCACACTCACTCTCTCACACTCACTCACTCTCACACTCACTCACTCTCACACTCACTCACACTCACTCTCTCACACTCACTCACTCTCACACTCACTCACTCACTCTCACACTCACTCGCTCACTCTCACACACTCACTCTCACACTCACTCACTCTCACACACACTCTCACACTCACTCACACATACTCTCACACACACACTCACACACACACTCACTCACTCGCACACTCACACACACACACTCTCACACACACTCTCACACACACACTCACACACACACACTCTCACACACACACTCACACACACACACACACACTCTCACACACACACTCACACACACTCTCACTCACTCTCTCACACACACACACACACACACTCTCACACTCACTCTCACACTCACTCACACACACTCACTCGCTCTCACTCACACTCACTCTCTCACACTCACTCACACTCACTCTCTCACACTCACTCACACTCACTCACTCTCACACTCACTCGCTCACTCTCACACACACTCACTCTCACACTCACTCACTCTCACACTCACTCACTCACTCTCACACTCACTCGCTCACTCTCACACACTCACTCTCACACTCACTCACTCTCACACACACTCTCACACTCACTCACACACACACACACTCTCACACTCACTCACACACACACACACACACTCTCACACACACACTCACTCTCACACACACTCACTCTCACACTCACTCACACACACACACACACACTCTCACACACACACTCACACACACTCTCACACACACACTCACTCACTCGCACACTCACACACACACACTCTCACACACACACTCACACACACTCTCACACACACACTCACACACACACACACTCTCACACACACACTCACACACACTCTCACTCACTCTCTCACACACACACACACACACACTCTCACACTCACTCTCACACTCACTCTCACATACACTCACTCTCACACTCACTCACTCTCACACTCTCACACTCTCTCACACTCACTCACTCACTCTCTCACTCACTCACACTCTCACACTCACACACACTCACTCACTCTCACACTCACTCACACACTCACTCACACACTCACTCTCACACTCACTCACTCTCACACACACACACTCTCACACTCTCACACTCTCTCACTCTCTCACTCTCACACTCTCTCACACACACTCACTCACTCTCTCACATTCACACACTCATTCTCACACTCACTCTCACACACACACTCACACACTCACTCACTCACTCTCACACACACACTCACACACTCACTCACTCACACACTCACTCTCACACTCTCTCACTCACACACTCACTCAGTCACTCACACACTCACTCTCACACTCACTCACTCTCACACACACACTCACTCACTCTCACACTCACTCACTCTCTCTCACACACTCACTCACTCACTCTCACACACACACTCACACACTCACTCACTCACTCACTCACACACTCACTCACTCACACACTCACACACACTCTCACTCACTCTCTCACACACACACACACACACTCTCACACTCACTCTCACACTCACTCTCACACAACACTTACTCTCACACTCACTCTCACACACACACACTCACACACACTCTCACTCTCTCACACTCACTCACTCTCTCACACACACTCTCACACTCACTCTCACACTCACTCACACACACAAACTCTCACACTCACTCACACACTCACTCTCACACTCACACACACTCACTCACTCTCACACTCACACTCACTCACTCACACACACACACTCTCACACTCACTCTCACACTCACTCACTCTCACACACACAAACTCTCACACTCACTCTCACACTCACACTCACTCTCACACTCACTCACTCTCTCTCACACTCACTCTCACACAACACTCACTCTCACACACACACTCACTCACACACACTCTCACACTCACTCACACACACACACACTCTCACACTCACTCACACACACACACACACACTCTCACACACACACTCACTCTCACACACACTCACTCTCACACTCACTCACACACACACACACACACTCTCACACACACACTCACACACACTCACACACACACTCACACACACACACTCTCACACACACACTCACGGTCGAGCAGGTGGGCGTGGTCGGAGGATGATGAGTTTCAGTGTGGAGGCAGTCGGCATCAACAGAGGAGACAGTTTACCTCCATCAATACAACAACCTACACCTCTGTTTACTGTGAGACACTTACACACACACTCACACACACTCTCACTCTCTCACACTCACTCACTCTCACACACACACACACACACTCTCACACACACACTCACACACACTCTCACACTCACTCTCACACTCACTCACACACACACACACACACACTCTCACACTCTCACACTCACTCTCACACTCATTCTCTCACTCTCTCACTCACACACACACACTCTCACTCTCTCACACTCTCACACTCACTCTCACACACACTCACACACACTCACTCTTACACTCACTCTCACACTCTCACACTCACTCTCACACTCATTCTCTCACTCTCTCACTCACTCTCTCACACACACACACACTCTCTCACACTCACACTCACTCACTCTCTCACTCACTCACACTCACTCTCTCACTCACTCTCTCACTCACACACTCACTCACACACTCACTCTCACACTCACTCACTCTCACACACACACACTCTCACACTCTCACACTCTCTCACTCTCACTCTCACACTCTCTCACACACACTCACTCACTCTCTCACATTCACACACTCATTCTCACACTCACTCTCACACACACACTCACACACTCACTCACTCACTCTCACACACACACTCACTCACTCACTCTCACACTCTCTCACTCACACACTCACTCAGTCACTCACACACTCACTCTCACACTCACTCACTCTCACACACACACTCACTCACTCTCACACTCACTCACTCTCTCTCACACACTCACTCACTCACTCACTCTCACTCACACACTCACTCTCACACTCACTCACTCACACTCACTCACACTCACTCACTCACTCTCACACACACACACACTCACCCCCACACACACTCACTCACTCTCACACTCACTCACACTCACTCTCTCACACTCACTCACTCTCACACTCACTCACTCTCACACTCACTCACACTCACTCTCTCACACTCACTCACTCTCACACTCACTCACTCACTCTCACACTCACTCGCTCACTCTCACACACTCACTCTCACACTCACTCACTCTCACACACACTCTCACACTCACTCACACATACTCTCACACACACACTCACACACACACTCACTCACTCGCACACTCACACACACACACTCTCACACACACTCTCACACACACACTCACACACACACACTCTCACACACACACTCACACACACACACACACACTCTCACACACACACTCACACACACTCTCACTCACTCTCTCACACACACACACACACACTCTCACACTCACTCTCACACTCACTCTCACACACACTCACTCTCACACTCACTCACTCTCACACTCTCTCACACTCTCTCACTCTCACACTCACTCACTCTCTCACTCACTCACACTCTCACACTCACACACACTCACTCACTCTCACTCACTCTCACACTCACTCTCACACTCTCTCACACACACACTCACACACACTCACTCGCTCTCACTCACACTCACTCTCTCACACTCACTCACACTCACTCTCTCACACTCACTCACACTCACTCACTCTCACACTCACTCGCTCACTCTCACACACACTCACTCTCACACTCACTCACTCTCACACTCACTCACTCACTCTCACACTCACTCGCTCACTCTCACACACTCACTCTCACACTCACTCACTCTCACACACACTCTCACACTCACTCACACACACACACACTCTCACACTCACTCACACACACACACACACACTCTCACACACACACTCACTCTCACACACACTCACTCTCACACTCACTCACACACACACACACACACTCTCACACACACACTCACACACACTCTCACACACACACTCACTCACTCGCACACTCACACACACACACTCTCACACACACACTCACACACACTCTCACACACACACTCACACACACACACACTCTCACACACACACTCACACACACTCTCACTCACTCTCTCACACACACACACACACACACTCTCACACTCACTCTCACACTCACTCTCACACACACTCACTCTCACACTCACTCACTCTCACACTCTCACACTCTCTCACACTCACTCACTCACTCTCTCACTCACTCACACTCTCACACTCACACACACTCACTCACTCTCACACTCACTCACACACTCACTCACACACTCACTCTCACACTCACTCACTCTCACACACACACACTCTCACACTCTCACACTCTCTCACTCTCTCACTCTCACACTCTCTCACACACACTCACTCACTCTCTCACATTCACACACTCATTCTCACACTCACTCTCACACACACACTCACACACTCACTCACTCACTCTCACACACACACTCACACACTCACTCACTCACACACTCACTCTCACACTCTCTCACTCACACACTCACTCAGTCACTCACACACTCACTCTCACACTCACTCACTCTCACACACACACTCACTCACTCTCACACTCACTCACTCTCTCTCACACACTCACTCACTCACTCACTCTCACACACACACTCACACACTCACTCACTCACTCACTCACACACTCACTCTCACACTCACTCACTCACACACTCACACACACTCTCACTCACTCTCTCACACACACACACACACACTCTCACACTCACTCTCACACTCACTCTCACACAACACTTACTCTCACACTCACTCTCACACACACACACTCACACACACTCTCACTCTCTCACACTCACTCACTCTCTCACACACACTCTCACACTCACTCTCACACTCACTCACACACACAAACTCTCACACTCACTCACACACTCACTCTCACACTCACACACACTCACTCACTCTCACACTCACACTCACTCACTCACACACACACACTCTCACACTCACTCTCACACTCACTCACTCTCACACACACAAACTCTCACACTCACTCTCACACTCACACTCACTCTCACACTCACTCACTCTCTCTCACACTCACTCTCACACAACACTCACTCTCACACACACACTCACTCACACACACTCTCACACTCACTCACACACACACACACTCTCACACTCACTCACACACACACACACACACTCTCACACACACACTCACTCTCACACACACTCACTCTCACACTCACTCACACACACACACACACACTCTCACACACACACTCACACACACTCTCACACACACACTCACACACACACACTCTCACACACACACTCACGGTCGAGCAGGTGGGCGTGGTCGGAGGATGATGAGTTTCAGTGTGGAGGCAGTCGGCATCAACAGAGGAGACAGTTTACCTCCATCAATACAACAACCTACACCTCTGTTTACTGTGAGACACTTACACACACACTCACACACACTCTCACTCTCTCACACTCACTCACTCTCTCACACACACTCTCACACTCACTCTCACACTCACTCTCACACTCACTCACACACTCACTCTCACACTCACTCACACACACTCACTCTCACACACACACACACACACTCACACACACACACACTCACTCTCACTCTCACACTCACTCACTCTCTCTCACACTCACTCTCACACAACTCTCACACTCACTCTCACACACACACACTCACACACACACACACTCACACACTCACACACACACACTCTCACACTCTCTCACTCTCTCACACTCACTCACACTCACTCTCTCACACACACACACTCTCACACACACACTCTCACACTCTCACACTCTCTCACTCTAACTCTCACTCACTCTCACTCACTCACTCACTCTCACTCACTCACTCACTCACTCTCACACTCACTCTCACACTCACTCTCACTCACTCACTCACTCTCACTCACTCACTCACTCACTCTCACACTCACTCTCACACTCACTCTCACACTCACTCTCACACACACTCACACACACTCTCACACTCACTCTCACTCTCACACTCACTCTCACACTCACTCTCACACTCACTCTCACACTCACTCACTCACTCTCACACTCACTCTCACACTCACTCACTCTCACACTCACTCTCACTCTCACACACACTCACACACACTCTCACACTCACTCTCACACTCACTCTCACACACACACACACACACTCTCACACACTCACTCACTCACTCTCACACTCACTCTCACACTCACTCACTCTCACACTCACTCTCACTCTCACACACACTCACACACACTCTCACACTCACTCTCACACACTCACACACACACTCTCACTCTCACACTCACTCACTCTCACACTCTCACACACTCACACTCTCACTCTCACACTCACTCACTCTCACACACACTCTCTCACACTCACACACTCACACACACACTCACACTCACTCACTCTCACACACACACACTCTCACACACACACTCTCACACTCACTCACTCGCACACTCTCACACACACACTCACTCACTCACTCACACTCTCATTCTCACTCACTCTCACACACACACTCACTCACTCTCACACTCACTCACTCACACACTCACTCACTCTCTCACTCACTCTCACACACACACTCACTCTCACACTCACTCACTCACTCTCACACTCTCTCACACACACACTCACACACACTCACTCGCTCTCACTCACACTCACTCTCTCACACGTACTCACACTCTCTCACACTCACTCGCTCACTCTCACACACACTCACTCTCACACTCACTCACTCACTCTCACACACACACACACACTCTCACACACACACTCACACACACTCTCACACTCACTCTCACACTCACTCACACACACACACACACACACTCTCACACTCTCACACTCACTCTCACACTCATTCTCTCACTCTCTCACTCACACACACACACTCTCACTCTCTCACACTCTCACACTCACTCTCACACACACTCACACACACTCACTCTTACACTCACTCTCACACTCTCACACTCACTCTCACACTCATTCTCTCACTCTCTCACTCACTCTCTCACACACACACACACTCTCTCACACTCACACTCACTCACTCTCTCACTCACTCACACTCACTCT
>JAFEUB010001431.1:662500-672500 GCA_024529925.1 Ophthalmolycus amberensis
CACACTCACTCACTCTCACACTCACTCACTCTCTCTCACACACTCACTCACTCACTCACTCTCACACACACACTCACACACTCACTCACTCACTCACTCACACACTCACTCTCACACTCACTCACTCACACTCACTCACACTCACTCTCACACACACACACACTCACACACACTCACTCACTCACTCTCACACTCACTCACACTCACTCTCTCACACTCACTCACTCTCACACTCACTCACTCTCACACTCACTCACACTCACTCTCTCACACTCACTCACTCTCACACTCACTCACTCACTCTCACACTCACTCGCTCACTCTCACACACTCACTCTCACACTCACTCACTCTCACACACACTCTCACACTCACTCACACATACTCTCACACACACACTCACACACACTCTCACTCACTCTCTCACACACACACACTCTCACACTCACTCTCACACTCACTCTCACACACACTCACTCTCACACTCTCTCACACTCTCACTCTCACACTCACTCACTCACTCTCTCACTCACTCACACTCACACACACTCACTCACTCTCACTCACTCTCACACTCACTCTCACACTCTCTCACACACACTCACTCTCACACTCACTCGCTCACTCTCACACACACTCACTCTCACACTCACTCACTCTCACACTCACTCACTCTCACACTCACTCGCTCACTCTCACACACTCACTCTCACACTCACTCACTCTCACACACACTCTCACACTCACTCACACACACACACACTCTCACACTCACTCACACACACACACACACACTCTCACACACACACTCACTCTCACACACACTCACTCTCACACTCACTCACACACACACACACACACTCTCACACACACACTCACACACACTCTCACACACACACTCACACACACACTCACTCACTCGCACACTCACACACACACACTCTCACACACACACTCACACACACACTCACACACACACACACTCTCACACACACACTCACACACACTCTCACTCACTCTCTCACACACACACACACACACTCTCACACTCACTCTCACACTCACTCTCACACACACTCACTCTCACACTCACTCACTCTCACACTCTCACACTCTCTCACACTCACTCACTCACTCTCTCACTCACTCACACTCTCACACTCACACACACTCACTCACTCTCACACTCACTCACACACTCACTCACACACTCACTCTCACACTCACTCACTCTCACACACACACACTCTCACACTCTCACACTCTCTCACTCTCACTCTCACACTCTCTCACACACACTCACTCACTCTCTCACATTCACACACTCATTCTCACACTCACTCTCACACACACACTCACACACTCACTCACTCACTCTCACACACACACTCACACACTCACTCACTCACACACTCACTCTCACACTCACTCACTCTCACACACACACTCACTCACTCTCACACTCACTCACTCTCTCTCACACACTCACTCACTCACTCACTCTCACACACACACTCACACACTCACTCACTCACTCACTCACACACTCACTCTCACACTCACTCACTCACACTCACTCACACTCACTCACTCACTCTCACACACACACACACTCACTCTCTCACACTCACTCACTCTCACACTCACTCACTCTCACTCACTCACTCTCACACTCACTCGCTCACTCTCACACACTCACTCTCACACTCACTCACTCTCACACTCACTCACACACACACACACACACTCTCACACACACACTCACACATACTCTCACACACACACTCACACACACACTCACTCACTCGCACACTCACACACACACACTCTCACACACACTCTCACTCTCTCACTCACTCTCTCACACACACACACACTCTCTCACACTCACACTCACTCACTCTCTCACTCACTCACACACTCTCACACTCACTCTCTCACTCACTCTCTCACTCACACACTCACTCACACACTCACTCTCACACTCACTCACTCTCACACACACACACTCTCACACTCTCACACTCTCTCACTCTCACTCTCACACTCTCTCACACACACTCACTCACTCTCTCACATTCACACACTCATTCTCACACTCACTCTCACACACACACTCACACACTCACTCACTCACTCTCACACACACACTCACTCACTCACTCTCACACTCTCTCACTCACACACTCACTCAGTCACTCACACACTCACTCTCACACTCACTCACTCTCACACACACACTCACTCACTCTCACACTCACTCACTCTCTCTCACACACTCACTCACTCACTCACTCTCACACACACACTCACACACACTCACTCACTCACTCACTCACACACTCACTCTCACACTCACTCACTCACACTCACTCACACTCACTCACTCACTCTCACACACACACACACTCACACACACACACACTCACTCACTCTCACACTCACTCACACTCACTCTCTCACACTCACTCACTCTCACACTCACTCACTCTCACACTCACTCACACTCACTCTCTCACACTCACTCACTCTCACACTCACTCACTCTCACACTCACTCTCACACTCACTCGCTCACTCTCACACACTCACTCTCACACTCACTCACTCTCACACACACTCTCACACTCACTCACACATACTCTCACACACACACTCACACACACACTCACTCACTCGCACACTCACACACACACACTCTCACACACACTCTCACACACACACTCACACACACACACTCTCACACACACACTCACACACACACACACACACTCTCACACACACACTCACACACACTCTCACTCACTCTCTCACACACACACACACACACTCACTCACTCTCACACTCTCTCACACTCTCACACTCACTCACTCACTCTCTCACTCACTCACACTCTCACACTCACACACACTCACTCACTCACTCTCACACTCTCTCACACACACACTCACACACACTCACTCGCTCTCACTCACACTCACTCTCTCACACTCACTCACACTCACTCACTCTCACACTCACTCGCTCACTCTCACACACACTCACTCTCACACTCACTCACTCTCACACTCACTCACTCACTCTCACACTCACTCGCTCACTCTCACACACTCACTCTCACACTCACTCACTCTCACACACACTCTCACACTCACTCACACACACACACACTCTCACACTCACTCACACACACACACACACACTCTCACACACACACTCACTCTCACACACACTCACTCTCACACTCACTCACACACACACACACACACTCTCACACACACACTCACACACTCTCACACACACACTCACTCACTCGCACACTCACACACACACACTCTCACACACACACTCACACACACACACTCACACACACACACTCACACACACTCTCACTCACTCTCTCACACACACACACACACACTCTCACACTCACTCTCACACTCACTCTCACACACACTCACTCTCACACTCACTCACTCTCACACTCTCACACTCTCTCACACTCACTCACTCACTCTCTCACTCACTCACACTCTCACACTCACACACACTCACTCACTCTCACACTCACTCACACACTCACTCACACACTCACTCTCACACTCACTCACTCTCACACACACACACTCTCTCACTCTCACTCTCACACTCTCTCACACACACTCACTCACTCTCTCACATTCACACACTCATTCTCACACTCACTCTCACTCACACACTCACTCTCACACTCTCTCACTCACACACTCACTCAGTCACTCACACACTCACTCTCACACTCACTCACTCTCACACACACACTCACTCACTCTCACACTCACTCACTCTCTCTCACACACTCACTCACTCACTCACTCTCACACACACACTCACACACTCACTCACTCACTCACACACTCACTCTCACACTCACTCACTCACACTCACTCACACTCACTCACTCACTCTCACACACACACACACACTCACACACACACACACTCACTCACTCTCACACTCACTCACACTCACTCTCTCACACTCACTCACTCTCACACTCACTCACTCACTCTCACACACACTCTCACACTCACTCACACACACACACACACACTCTCACACACACACTCACACATACACTCACACACACACTCACTCACTCGCACACTCACACACACACTCACACACACACACTCACACACACACACTCTCACACACACACTCTCACACACACACTCTCACACACACACTCTCACACACACACTCTCACACACACACACACTCACTCTCACACACACTCACTCTCACACTCACTCTCACACACACTCACTCTCACACTCACTCTCACACTCACTCTCACACACACTCACTCTCACACTCACTCACTCTCACACTCTCTCACACTCTCTCACTCTCACACTCACTCACTCACTCACTCTCTCACTCACTCACACTCACACACACTCACTCACTCACTCACTCTCACTCACTCTCACACTCACTCTCACACTCTCTCACACACACACTCACACACACTCACTCGCTCTCACTCACACTCACTCTCTCACACTCACTCACACTCACTCACTCTCACACTCACTCGCTCACTCTCACACACACTCACTCTCACACTCACTCACTCTCACACTCACTCACTCACTCTCACACTCACTCGCTCACTCTCACACACTCACTCTCACACTCACTCACTCTCACACACACTCTCACACTCACTCACACACACACACACACACACTCTCACACTCACTCACACACACACACACTCACTCTCACACACACACTCACTCTCACTCTCACACACACTCACTCTCACACTCACTCACACACACACACACACACTCTCACACACACACTCACACACACACTCACTCACTCGCGCACACTCACTCGCACACTCACACACACACACTCTCACACACACTCTCACACACACACTCACACACACACTCTCACACACACACTCACACACACTCTCACTCACTCTCTCACACACACACACACACACTCTCACACTCACTCTCACACTCACTCTCACACACACTCACTCACTCTCTCACTCACTCACACTCTCACACTCACACACACTCACTCACTCTCACACTCACTCTCACACTCACTCTCACACACACACTCACTCTCACACACACTCTCACACACACTCTCACACACACACTCTCACACACACTCTCTCACTCACTCACTCACTCTCTCTCACTCAGGTGATGGAGCAGAAGCCCCTCCCCCTGACAGGTGGAGAGGAGGCGGAGTATCTGTTGGCTCTCAAACAGGAGTTCAGAGGAGCCATGAAGACTCTGCCCTTCTTCATCCAGCCAGCTGCTGCACGGAGAGGTCACACACACACACACACACAGAAAGTCCTGGATCAGCTGATCAATCAACACTTTTATTGTGAAGGTCTTCATCCTGTGTTTCCTGTCCAGATGTGGAGAGATACTCTGACAAATATCACAGCAACGAGCAGACGGACGGACTGACGGACTGGAATCCAGGTCAGACAATAATCTCTATATATATAATCTCTATATAATAGTCTCTCTATATAATAATCTCTATATATAATAATCTCTATATATATAATCTCTATATATAATAGTCTCTATATATAATAATCTCTATATATAATAGTCTCTATATATATATATAATAGTCTATATATAATAGTCTCTATATATATATATAATAGTCTATATATAATAATCTCTATATATAAATCTCTATATATAATAATCTCTATATATAATAATCTCTATATATAATAATCTCTATATATAATAGTCTCTATATATAATAATCTCTATATATAATAATCTCTATATATAATAGTCTCTATATATATATATATATATAATAGTCTATATATAATAGTCTCTATATATATATAATAGTCTATATATAATAATCTCTATATATAATAGTCTCTATATATAATAATCTCTATATATAATAATCTCTATATATAATAGTCTCTATATATAATAATCTCTATATATAATAGTCTCTGTAGGTGACTAGCGGCAATTTTCCTTTTAGTCACCGAGAGGCTAAGTGGGGAGATTTATACTTGCGGACGCGTTGGCTGTAACGTTAAATGATTTCCGGAATCCCGTGGATGAGTTTGGAGTGTTTATTTCGTGGGCAACAAATAAACGTTGATTCCAGATAACATACAATTATAACTCAGATAATGACAGTACTAATGTGAATAACGTGAAATAACGGTCAACAAAAAATAAGGCTCCCTCTCTCACCCCCTCTCCTTCCAATCCTTCGCCTAGTCTGATTCTGACAGCTGATAAACCCCCATTGTGACTATTCCCAGCACCACGTGACTCAATTACCGGAAGTGTACCGGAAGCGACAAAAAAGGTCATACAAAATGACACAGGCCACACCTGGCTCCTACATTCCGGCCCCTAATTATTACCTTCTGTGTAGTAATAATTACAAAGGCATTATATGTGCAAGAGAATACACATTTCAATGTGGAATAGTCCATGGTAAAAAGCAAACAACAAAAAAAGTCTTCTTTCTTCTCTAGGCCAGAGGTTTGTAGCACTTAGCCTAGCGTTGAGAGTGAACTTTACCATCACTCGAGTCAAGTCAAGTCAATCAAAGTCATGTCGTCAAGGTACGGTAATCGGGATTCAACCGACTCCTGATGAAGGCAGATCGTGGTTATGGGCAGGCTGTTCTGCAGTCTCACAGTTGTTAGGCATGCTCGTCTCTGTTCTTTAGAGGTAAAGCAATGCTGTAGTGGCAGTCCAAAAGTTTCACAGTCTTGTTGGCCGTCTCCAAGAACTTACAGTCCTCCCTCGACGGCCCTGTCTGTACGTCTTGATTGCATTCAGGTAAGTCGCCTTTGAATTGCTGTTTCCAGAGTTCGTCGAGAGTTACAGCAGAAATCCTGTTGATAGTCACCGCAGGATGACTCACAGCTCCATCACAGCATTCTCCACCAAGTGGTCCATTCACTGTCCAACCAAGCATTGTCTTGATGGCGTATGGCCCTTTGTCCACACTCCGGATGACTTTGAGTGGTTCCAAAGCTCTGGGCACATTCATGCCTATCAAGAGCTCCACATCTGCGTCTATCTCGGGCAGGTGGATTTGTTTCAAATGAGGCCATTTGTGCAGGTGTTGCTGTCGTGGGATGTTACTCCTGTTCACAGGCATTCTAGGTTGAGTGAAGATGTCTGGCATTTGACAGTACGACCCACTATCCAGTCCAGCCACTTCCAGGTCTGATACGATACAACTGTCCACAATTTTCTCTTGGCCCATGGTGCGCAAAAGGATCTTTGTTTTTCTCCCAGAGAGATTCAGTTTATCCATCAGGCCCGTTGTGCAGAAGGATGCTGAACTTCCTTGGTCCAAGAAGGCATAGGTTTCCACTGTCCTTTGACCTTTCGTAGATTTGACCTTTACTGGTACGATAGCTAGCTTACAGTTCTGTTCACCGGCCCCAGTGAGACCGCTGGTTTGGACTGCAACCAAAGAACTGTCCACTGTACACTCAAAGTTGCTCTTGCCTTTATCCGGACATGCTCCTCTTTCCTCAGGATGGATGTGAAGCATACTAGGGTGTCTTAAGCCACATGTTTCGCAAGACAGACGTTTCCTGCAGTCCTTGCTGATGTGCCCAGTACACAAGCAGCCAAAACAAACTCCATTTGTTTTCAGGAAATCGATCTTCTCACTGTGTGCCCTCTTCTCCAATAAAGCGCACAACTCCAGCATGTGTCCACCTTTGCAATACAGGCAAGTCCTTTCAGGTGAGTGTCCATCTACAACAGTGTTCTCCGACATGGTCTTTCTTTCAACTGGAGTGGCAAAGCTACTTCCTTTAGCCCTCGAGAGTGGTGAAGGTTTTGCTCCGTTCTCTTCTTTGTGCACCAGTAACTTTGGGACGTCTTGTATGTTTCCAAATACAGGATCTGTTAAAATCTTTACTTGACGCTCAATAAAACCCACAATATCAGCAAACTTAGCTCTTCGGCTATGCTTTTCCTGGATGTCATATGCCACTGTTCGCCATTTGTCCCTGAGCTTGTAGGGCAATCTCCTTATCACAGTGAGCATATTAGCAGGTGTGTTTAATTCGCACAGACTGTCAACCTCCTCCATGGCGTTGCAACATCCACGCAAAAACAGGCCGTATGCCTGTAAAGCCTTTCCGTCCTCTGACACGATTGTTTACCATGAAGCGACCTTGTCCAAATAGGCAGATGCTATCATGAACTCGTTTCCAAAGTGTTCATGCAGCAAGGCTTTCGCCTTTCCATATCCAGTGCCATCAGTCATGTGTTGACAGCTTCTGACAAGCTCCTTTGGTTGCCCTCTGGTGTACTGTTCCAAGAAGTGCAGGCGATCTTCCGCATTGTCAGTCCTTCCCTCAATCATTTGCTCAAAAGTTCGCATGAAAGCATGGTACTGCAGAGGATCTCCATCAAACATTTGGATCTCTCTCTTAGGCAGCGATGACGGACGTTGTTGGTGCACCAGCATTGCAGTTATTTCATTTTGTTTTTCCATTATAGACAATAACTGATTCGGATTATTACTGCTGTTCATGAAAGAGGGTGTATGGACATCTCTATGATCAGGTACTGGATGGGCTGTGGCGATTGGAAATGTGCTCTGTCTTATGAGCTCTGGTGCCTCCTGGTGGACATGTACAGCATTAACTGCTTCCTTTGGTCTTGTCGCTCCCAAATGTGACTCAGCATTTCCAGTTGCTGGTTCTCCGTTTCCAGTCCTTCCGATAGTATGTGGTATGAAAGTCTCTGCGTCAATATTAAGCACTTTGAAAGTTTTCATCTGTTTTTCGAAATATGATTCCATGCCGTTTGATCTCTGGGAAGCAGCACTCCACACACCAGATCCAGAGGCTCGTAAAACATTGACTTTCGCCATGGATGCAGCAATGTCTGCTTCAACCTGTAGATGTTCTTTACGTTTTCTTATTTGCTCTTCCTGTTCCTCGAGAGCGTGCTTTTCATTCAGTAACCTTTGACGGGCGAGCAAAGCAGCCATTTCAGCCTCTGCTCTGAGACGTGCAGATGATGTTGTGGAAACGTTTGATTTTGAAGTGCGTTTCCTGCTGCTGTCAATGTGGTTTGATATACTGTCACATGGCAATATTTCATCCTGAGCATCATATTGACCAGATAGAGACTTCTTATCTTCTTCTTTCCGATGTGCCAACCATCGAACCAGTCCTTGAGGCGCTCATTTCAAACAACCAAGGCAATGACCGGCACAGTAGAAATTAAATTTGAAGCCAGCAACCTCAACTGGACTGCACTGGAATGAAGGCGCCGTATTAGCGTCCAATGCGCCGAGACCACAGCGCGCCACAGTCTGTTTCAAGGCTCCAACCACAATGTACGTTAATCCACGCAGCGGCAACCCCGCGCAGAAAGGGTAACAACACGCCACTTCGACATGCGGCAGTAACCGATTCAAACTGTGTTCCAAAAGCCGCACACAGTAGAAAACGCAGGTTACATACCACCGTTCAGCTCGCGGTCTTGTCGGGCAGCCGGCACAGCTGTCAGGAGCAACGTGAAGGTTCAACACGGCGATCGCAATCCTCCGCGTCTGGTTCGTCAACGCCGAAAGTGACGTGGCTCCGTAAGTTTCGTTGTTTTTTGTTGACAATGTAGGTGACTAGCGGCAATTTTCCTTTTAGTCACCGAGAGGCTAAGTGGGGAGATTTATACTTGCGGACGCGTTGGCTGTAACGTTAAATGATTTCCGGAATCCCGTGGATGAGTTTGGAGTGTTTATTTCGTGGGCAACAAATAAACGTTGATTCCAGATAACATACAATTATAACTCAGATAATGACAGTACTAATGTGAATAATGTGAAATAACGGTCAACAAAAAATAAGGCTCCCTCTCCTTCCAATCCTTCCCCTAGTCTGATTCTGACAGCTGATAAACCCCCATTGTGACTATTCCCAGCACCACGTGAC
>JAFEUB010001431.1:680000-685000 GCA_024529925.1 Ophthalmolycus amberensis
ATCCTGATGCTTTAATCTCTATTAGAGCTCTTAAAGGAACATTTCCACCTTAACCCTGTTTTCCGTGTTAGACTCTGCAGAAGAAGGAGGAGCAGCAGAGCTCGGAGGAGGAGGAGGGAGAGGAGAAGAAGAAGAAGCAAGAGGAGGAGGAGGAGGCTGAGGGAGAGGAGGAGTACGACGAGGAAGAGTTCGAGGAGGTAAGACATCATGAATCAACTCAGGCGTCCACCTTAACAAGTCTGCATCAACTCAGACGTCCACCTTAACAAGTCTGCATCAACTCAGACGTCCACCTTAACAAGTCTGCATCAACTCAGACGCCCACCTTAACAAGTCTGCATCAACTCAGACGTCCACCTTAACAAGTCTGCATCAACTCAGACGTCCACCGTAACAAGTCTGCATCAACTCAGACGTCCACCGTAACAAGTCTGCATCAACTCAGACGTCCACCTTAACAAGTCTGCATCAACTCAGACGTCCACCGTAACAAGTCTGCATCAACTCAGACGTCCACCGTAACAAGTCTGCATCAACTCAGACGTCCACCTTAACAAGTCTGCATCAACTCAGACGTCCACCGTAACAAGTCTGCATCAACTCAGACGTCCACCTTAACAAGTCTGCATCAACTCAGACGTCCACCTTAACAAGTCTGCATCAACTCAGACGTCCACCTTAACAAGTCTGCATCAACTCAGACGTCCACCTTAACAAGTCTGCATCAACTCAGACGTCCACCTTAACAAGTCTGCATCAACTCAGACGTCCACCTTAACAAGTCTGCATCAACTCAGACGTATTTCTGAAAGTGATAAATATCTACAGAAGTATTTGATATTTAATATGTAAATAAACGTTGAATTTTACTATTTTACATAAACTATTTTACATAACTATTTTACATAAAATAGATAAATGAGCTCATTTATAGAAACAATAATATATACAATAATAACAATATATCTATTTATCGATACGGAACATGTTCAAACAATACGCAGCACGATGAATATTCATGTTTATGAAAACATGAAAATGAATTCTTCCTGTTTTGTGTCTGCAGGAGACGGATTACATCATGTCCTACTTTGATAACGGGGAGGAGTTCGGAGGAGACAGTGACGAGAACATGGACGAGGCTATTTACTGAAACACTGAACACACACACAACACACACACACACTCAACACACACTGAACACACACACACACTCAACACACACACACACACTCAACACACACTCAACACACACACACACTCAACACACACACACAGACACTCAACACACACACATTGAACACACACACACCACACACACACACAGACACTCAACACACACACACATTGAACACACACTGAACAGACACACAACACACACACACTCAACACACTCAACACACACACCACGCACACACAACACACTGAACACACAACACACACAACACACTGAACACACAACACACACACACACAACACACTGAACACACAACACACACACACAACACACACTGAACACACACACACATTGAACACACACTGAACACACACACACACACACCACACACACACACAGACACTCAACACACACACACACTCAACACACACTGAACACACCACACACAGACACTCAACACACACACACATTGAACACACACTGGACACACAACACACACACACTCAACACACACTGAACACACACACACTCAACACACACTCAACACACACACACCACACACAACACACTGAACACACACAACACACTGAACACAACACACACACCACACACACACAACACACACACACACACAACACACTGAACACACACAACACACACACACACACTCAACACACACACACACACACAACACACACACACACACACAACACACACACCACACACACACACACTCAACACACACAACACACTGAACACACACACAACACACTGAACACACACACAACACACACAACACACTGAACACACACACACACACACACACAACACACTGAACACACACACAACACACTGAACACACACAACACACACACCACACTGAACACACACCACACACACACACACCACACACACACAACACACTCAACACACACACTCAACACACACACACACAACACACACTCAACACACTGAACACACACACACACACACACAACACACTGAACACACACAACACACTGAACACACAACACACACCACACACACACAACACACTCAACACAGACACACACTCAACACTCAACACACACATTTTATCAGCAGCATTCTGTCACTTTTTACAGCTGAAAAAACACCGTCCAGCAACAGTTTTATAAACGGACGAAACTCAGTGAGTGAATGAATGAGTGTGAGAGTGAGTGAGTGAGTGTGAGTGAGTGAGTGAACATTCAGTTGAATACGACTCATCAGCATTTATTCGTCCCAAGTTTTAAAGATGTCTGAGTTAGTTGAAAAGTTTTTTAAGATTTTCTATCAACGTTTTGTGTTTTAATCTCATGTGAAAAAAGTTCTGTTTGTTTGTTGAAAAATAAACTTCAGCTACATGACGAGTTAGACGTGTTCATAACCTTATTTATTAAAGTGTTTGTTGAATCCCTGTTGTTCCTTTCAGTGAAAGTTGCCTGTCTGTCGAAAAAAGTAAAAAATTAAGTCCTACTACAGTTCAGAGTGCCTCCGAGTGCCTTGTTATTTTTTAATTTTTAAAAAAAAATTTTTTTTATTGAAAGACACGAGACAATATTAAGACAATACATAGACATAACAACAAGAGGATGACAAGAACAGTGGGATAAAAGCCAGCAAATATCATACAGTCAGTGTGTGTGTATGTGTGCGTGTGTGTGTGTGAGAATGTCCTTGAGCCTTTTGAGATGGAGGAAAAAAAATATATATATAATAATAATAATTTAAAAAACCAAAATGAAAAAATGAAAAACAGGTAAGTATGTGTGCATATGGATGTTCATGTATGCATGTACGTGGGTTTCAATTGGTTGTCCGGTAAGAAAAACAAAACAAATCAACAATAGTAAAAAAATACACAAAAAAAATATATATATATACCGGTATATATACTATAAATATTTCAATATTAATAGAATGGGTGGTGTCACGTTTGCAGAAACATAGTGAGGGATGACCAGGTGGAATGGTGTTCTGTTGTGTTGTATATGATGGATGAGGTTAGATTTTCCATTGAAATATATTCTATCATTAAGTTTCTCCAGTGTGTGATGTGTGTGTTCTTCCTTGATTTCCAGTTCATGAGGATAGTTTTCTTGGCGATAGTTAGGGCCACGAGGAGTAATCAGCGGTTTGTTTTACTCAGATGTATTGTTGAGATGTCTCCTAGTCAGCACAGTGAAGGGGATAAAGGGACGAGGCAGCCCAGGAAGACAGACAGTGACTCAGTTATTTCTTCCCAAAAGTGATTAACTGGTGTGCAGTGCCAGGTGGCGTGAACAAAGCTATCTGGGCTGTTTTGAGTGCAATGTGGACAGATATCTGATGTGAATCCCATTTGAAACATTTTTTGCCCGGTGTAATGAATTCTGTGAAGTATTTTAAACTGTATTAGTTGTAAATTGGCATTTTTAGTCATGAAGTAGATATTATTGCAGATTTGGTTCCAGAAATCAGCATCAGGAGTGATGGACAGGTCTGATTCCCATTTTCTTGATGGTATGGATGATGTTTTGTCAGACTGTGATATTACTCTACATATTTTTGAGATTAACTTTTTTGAAGAGGGGATATTAATTAATTCTGAGGTTGAGGGGTAATTCTAGGTTAGTGGCCTTAATGTTAAGTTTGGATTGAACGGATGATTTGAGTTGCAGATATTCCAAACATTGATTGCTCCTGATGCCGTACTTCTGAACCAAGTGAGGGAATGAAACCATGGTGTTATTATTGAAGATGTGTTTCAGATGAGTGATGCCTTTAGCGGACCATGTGTGGAGATTTAGAGGTGTCTTGTGACTTAGAAAATCAGGATTGTTCCATATGGGAGTAACATTTGAAGGTGCAAAAGTGATGTTAGTGATTTTGTGGAATTTCCACCAGGCTGTCAGAGTTTCTGCTATTGTTAGTATATTGAAACAAGGATGGCGTTTGATAGATTGGCTTAAAAATGGTAGGTCAGAAATCTGAATGTCCTTACAAACTGTCTGTTCTATATCTAACCATGTGTTGTCTGATTGGCTGGGTGGATCCATTTAAGAATGTACTGAAGTTTATTTGCTAGAGAGTAGTGAAAAGAATGTGGAGCTTCAAGTCCTCCTTGTGTTTTTGGTTTTTGTAGAGTGGCCAGTTTAATTCTTGGTGTTTTATTTTTCCAGTAGAATTGAGTAATGATTGAGTCAAGCGACTTGAACCAGGAGTGGGTGGGTTGAGATGGTATCATTGTGAATAGGTCATTTATTTTAGGACGTATTGTCATTTTAACTGTAGCTATTCTGCCCATGAGTGATAATGGTAGATTCATCCAGCGGAGGAGGTCGTCATTTATTGTTTTAAGTAATGGAGTGAAGTTGAGTGTGAACAGCTCTGACAGCCTGGGGGAAATATGTATTCCCAAATACGTGATGGCACCTGTGCAGAAAGGGATAGGTGGTGTATGGGCTGCCCCATCCCAACTGTTACTATCTAATGGAAGGATGGAGGATTTACTCCAGTTAATGGAGTAGTCGGAGATATTAGAGAATGATTCCATGACTTTAATAGTTTCCTGTAGTGATGAGTAGGGGTTTTGTAGGAAGAGCAATATATCATCTGCATAGAGACTGATCTTGTGATGGGTGTTGAGTGTTTGAATTCCTTTTCTGTAGATGTTCTGACGAATAGCTGCAGCTAACGGTTCAATGAAAATGGTGAAAAGTGAGGGAGAGAGTGGGCATCCTTGCCTAGTCCCCCTGTGCAGTGTGAAGCTTTGTGAGGTTTGTCCATTAGTGGTGACAGTGGCTGACGGTGAAGTATATAG
>JAFEUB010001431.1:690000-720000 GCA_024529925.1 Ophthalmolycus amberensis
ACTCCTAATATGAAGAACTTATGTTTACAGGGATCGTTATGTAACGACGGCAACATGTTACGCACCACCCGCCACCACAAATTCCTTGTAGGTGCAAACTTCCTTCTGATTCTGATCCGGTTCTTTAAAGTGAAGCCAAAGCTTCATGTGTTAAAGCTGCATTCTCTCTAGTGTCCACCAGGGGGCGACTCCTCTGGTCTGCGTCAGACTGATATCCGGTCTATCCCAAGACGAGGATTGTGACCAATCAGATGTAGAGATACAATGGCAACTGGGTCCGCCCACTCACTGTCGCAAAGAAAAACTACTCGCGAGCGAGCGGGTTGAAGCTTCACGAGCAACTTTTGCTCGCGCGAGAGTGAATTCTGCTCGCGGAGTGACGTAAAAGGAGCAAAGAGTTGGAGAAAGAGAATAAGGTTCTGGAGAATAAGAAGAAGGTCCTGGAGAATAATGCTGCGTTCACACCGGTCGCGTTGATTTTTTGACGCGCGTCGAGATTACATACAAAGTCTATGCACAGACGCGATGAGACTGGCGCGCCGCGATTTTGCGATGGCGCGGCGCGTTGGACGCGTTATTGCAGTGCGGTGGACGCGTTGGACGCCGCAAAATCGCCAACGCGCAAGTTGAAATTTTTCAACTTCTGCGAAATAATCGTGTGACGCTGTGGCGCGATAGCCTATCAGCGTTGAGTTGCTGCTCCCGTCATCAGTGCCGTAGCTCCTGCCGGTGCTGAATCACAAACAACAATGGAGGACAAATTAATAGTGGCGGTTTGTGGGTTCCCCGAGCTCTACGATACCTCATATCAATAGAGACCGGACCAAACTATGTGTATACATGTGTGTGTGTAAACCATACGGTACAAACAATGAATAGACGCTGCCGTATTTACGTCTACGTGACGTTATTGAGTGCTGGTGGAGCTGCTACGATGTTAGCATAGCCTAGCACCGATCCATCAGAGCTCCATTGAGAAGACAAGTAGCCTACAAATCGGCATCATTATGTAGTTATTTCGGAGTCCCTTTTTGTCGGAGAAGACAAGTACAAATCGGCATCATTATGTAGTTATTTCGGAGTCCCTTTTTGTCGGAGAAGACAAGTACAAATCGGCATCATTATGTAGTTATTTCGGAGTCCCTTTTTGTCGGTTTATTTTCCGTTGAATCACAGCCAAATCAGTTTATGTTGTGTTCCTACAGCTGTAGTAAACAGCGACCGGTGGCTTGCTAGACACAGTGAATACAGCTCGATACAATCCACGGAGCTCCTCTGAACAATATTATGAACCAGACATGACTGCGTTTGGCATTCCGACGTTTGAGGGACTTCCACAACACGTACAAAGCAGCAATTGTCCTTATTCCTTTCACGGTTGATAGCGGAAAGTAATGGCGGCCAGGTGAACGGCTTCCAGTCGATAAACCACGCCCCCTCTCCGGCGCTACGAGATTTTGCGGCGTTTGGTGTGAACACGACCGGCGGCGCGTTGGACGCTTTTTTGCAGTGCGTTGGACGCGATTTTGCAGCGCGTCAAAAAATCAACGCGACCGGTGTGAACGCAGCATTAGAAGAAGGTCCTGGAGGACAGTCGCACCGAGTTAGACAAAATGAAAACAAAACTGCTCGAGACGGAGAGGAAAAAGAAAGAGGAGATGGAGACAGCTTTCTTTAGAGGGATGTTGATGAGGGCGACAAAAAGGTGAAGGAGGGTGGTTCTTCAGCTCTTCTTCCCGCCGCCAACCTTCGCTCCGTCCACTATCACTCCATCAACAATGGAGGCCGCCGCCCCACCTTCCGTACCGTCGTCGCTCCCCCCTCAGTCAGACCCACACAACGCCTCTGATTAGCACTGCAGCCTCACAGAGACCTCGACCTCATTCATTGTGTGGACTTTGTCTCTAATGCTGCGTTCACACCGGTCGCGTTGATTTTTTGAGGCGCTGCAAAATCGCGTCCAACGCACTGCAAAAAAGCGTCCAACGCGCCGCCGGTCGTGTTCAGACCAAACGCCGCAAAATCTCGTAGCGCCGGAGAGGGGGCGTGGTTTATCGACTGGAAGCCGTTCACCTGGCCGCCATTACTTTCCGCTATCAACCGTGAAAGGAATAAGGACAATTGCTGCTTTGTACGTGTTGTGGAAGTCCCTCAAACGTCGGAATGCCAAACGCAGTCATGTCTGGTTCATAATATTGTTCAGAGGAGCTCTGTGGATTGTATCGAGCTGTATTCACTGTGTCTAGCAAGCCACCGGTCGCTGTTTACTACAGCTGTAGGAACACAACATAAACTGATTTGGCTGTGATTCAACGGAAAATAAACCGACAAAAAGGGACTCCGAAATAACTACATAATGATGCCGATTTGTACTTGTCTTCTCCGACAAAAAGGGACTCCGAAATAACTACATAATGATGCCGATTTGTACTTGTCTTCTCCGACAAAAAGGGACTCCGAAATAACTACATAATGATGCCGATTTGTAGGCTACTTGTCTTCTCAATGGAGCTCTGATGGATCGGTGCTAGGCTATGCTAACATCGTAGCAGCTCCACCAGCACTCAATAACGTCACGTAGACGTAAATACGGCAGCGTCTATTCATTGTTTGTACCGTATGGTTTACACACACACATGTATACACATAGTTTGGTCCGGTCTCTATTGATATGAGGTATCGTAGAGCTCGGGGAACCCACAAACCGCCACTATTAATTTGTCCTCCATTGTTGTTTGTGATTCAGCACCGGCAGGAGCTACGGCACTGATGACGGGAGCAGCAACTCAACGCTGATAGGCTATCGCGCCACAGCGTCACGCGATTATTTCGCAGAAGTTGAAAAATTTCAACTTGCGCGTTGGCGATTTTGCGGCGTCCAACGCGTCCACCGCGTCCACCGCACTGCAATAACGCGTCCAACGCGCCGCGCCATCGCAAAATCGCGGCGCGCCAGTCTCATCGCGTCTGTGCATAGACTTTGTATGTAATCTCGACGCGCGTCAAAAAATCAACGCGACCGGTGTGAACGCCCCATTAGATAAAGAGTTTCCTCCTGGTGCTCAGGTTTCTCCCACAATCCAAAGACACGAGCTTTGGTCTAACAAAACAAAACACAAATATTTAAGCTAAATAATAAAATTCAAATGATTTAAAATTAAATAAATAATCAAATCAATGTCCAATGTGTCTGCCTCTCTGGTTAAATATATACAGTGTTAATACAATTGTACTACATGATGGTGACGATGAAGAAGTACTGGTATCTGTTTAAGTTAAAGACCCACGGTGTTATAGACACTAAATATCCTGGAAGGTTCCTTATACATATGTATCCTTGATTTTAACTCTTGAAGTCCCGAAGAGACACATACAGAACATCCTGGTGAGGTCATGTGACAGTGAGGTCATTTGTGTACCAATGACATCACTTCCAAAATGGCTGCCTGGCTGGTCAGCACATTTGGCAGAACTAGCTAATTTCAAAAAGCTTGTTTTTGTAGCTAAAGGTAAATTTCAACACATTTAACAATTCGAATGCATTAATATCAAGTCCTACATTTGATCTAAACTACTCTAACCATGTTTATCAAACTAATTTATGTGTAGAAAGTTATGAAAATAGTTGACAGATATGTCACATTGGGCTTTTAAACTTATAATCGCCTCAGAAAAACCAATGTGACATATTTGTCACAATAAGAAAAATAGTAATGAGCTGCTCAATTGATTTAACTGATTCCATTATTTTATATACGGCGTCTCTACATCACTCCTCCTCAGTCCAAATATGGTCACTTCCAGTTCACTGGTTGCAAAAAAACAAGATGGCAACGAACAAAACAACGAACTCGAGGCTTCAAAACTTCTTCCACTTCATGTATACAGTCTGTGGTCTTTGGAATTCCAGTACTGTAAGAAGTATTCAGGTCCTTTACTTCGATTACAGTACAATTATCAACACAATATATCAAAAGTAAAAGTACTCACCCAATACAAAATAATTAAAAAACATTACACAAAATACAACGTACATGTGTATGTCCTGTAGTATCTGAACGTATTATAAACTCTTACATGTTGATGCATTAAAATGAATATTATCAGTCGTCAGTCAAACACACAGACACAGATATGTTTTAACTTGACTGATTTATTGATTAAGTAAAAAAATATACATGTGCTCCTATTTACATCATATATACAATTGTAACTTCCTGTCAGTGCAGTAGAAAAACAACCATTCGACGGAGTCACAACAAAAAACATTAAATAAAGTGTTAAAACACGTTGAGTCATTGTCAGGAAATTTCTGTCACTGACAAGACACTGCTGAATCAAATCACTAAAAAGAAACTGCTTAGTCATTAGTAAACTGCTGACTCATTGTCAGGAAATGCTTAGTCACTGACAAGAAACTGTTGATAATCACTAAACTGCTTAGTCATTGAAAGACTGTTGAACAATCAGGAAAGGACACAGTCATCAGGACGTCATCACGCAGCTCAGTGCTGCAGTCCTGAGAATGACAGTCCAGTCCAGTCCAGTTCAGTCCGTCATGGCGGAAGGACAGTTTGCAACAGGAAGTCCTCAGAAGACCTGAACCACCTGAGGAGGATTCACGGTGTCCTGATTGACCTGAAGACAACAAACAGAAGGAGATCTTAAAACCAAACTATTTAATCTTCTGATCTCATTTAAACTATACCATCTAATCATATTCATTGTTTCATCTCATCTTGTTATATTTCATTTTGTTTAATATCTCATGTTGTTATATCTCATTTTGTTTAATGTCTAGTTTTGTTTAATATCTCATCTTGTTATATCTCATTTTGTTATACCTCATATTGTTATATCTCATCTTGTTGTATCTCATTTTGTTTAATACCTCATCTTGTTATACCTCATCTTGTTATATCTCATTTTGTTTAATACCTCATGTTGTTATACCTCATGTTATATCTCATGTTGTTATACCTCATGTTATATCATGTTGTTATATCTCATGTTGTTATACCTCATGTTATATCATGTTGTTATATCTCATGTTGTTATACCTCATGTTATATCTCATGTTGTTATACATCATGTTGTTATATCTCATTTTGTTATACCTCATATTGTTATATCTCATCTTGTTATATCTCATTTTGTTTAATACCTCATCTTGTTATATCTCATGTTGTTATACCTCATGTTATATCTCATGTTGTTATACCTCATGTTATATCATGTTGTTATATCTCATTTTGTTATACCTCATATTGTTATATCTCATCTTGTTGTATCTAGTTTTGTTTAATACCTCATCTTGTTATACCTCATGTTATATCTCATTTTGTTTAATACCTCATTGTTATATCTCATATTGTTATATCTCATCTTGTTGTATCTCGTTTTGTTTAATATCTCATCTTGTTGTATCTAGTTTTGTTTAATACCTCATCTTGTTATATCTCATCTTGTTATATCTCATCTTGTTGTATCTAGTTTTGTTTAATACCTCGTCTTGTTATATCTCATCTTGTTATATCTCATCTTGTTGTATCTAGTTTTGTTTAATACCTCTTCTTGTTATATCTCATCTTGTTATATCTCATCTTGTTATATCTCATCTTGTTGTATCTAGTTTTGTTTAATACCTCATCTTGTTATATCTCATCTTGTTATATCTCATCTTGTTTAATATCTCATCTTGTTATATCTCATCATGTTATATCTCATCTTGTTGTATCTAGTTTTGTTTAATATCTCATCTTGTTATATCTCATCTTGTTGTATCTAGTTTTGTTTAATACCTCATCTTGTTATATCTCATCTTGTTGTATCTAGTTTTGTTTAATACCTCATCTTGTTATATCTCATCTTGTTGTATCTAGTTTTGTTTAATACCTCATCTTGTTATATCTCATCTTGTTGTATCTAGTTTTGTTTAATACCTCATCTTGTTATATCTCATCTTGTTGTATCTAGTTTTGTTTAATACCTCATCTTGTTATATCTCATCTTGTTATATCTCATCTTGTTGTATCTAGTTTTGTTTAATACCTCATCTTGTTATATCTCATCTTGTTGTATCTAGTTTTGTTTAATACCTCATCTTGTTATATCTCATCTTGTTGTATCTAGTTTTGTTTAATACCTCATGTTATATCTCATGTTGTTATACCTCATGTTATATCTGTCATAACCCGGCTCTTAGGCCATGACAAATACGGCAGACACAACAGATGATGGTACTGTAAACTGTTTATTTAACCAAATCAAGAGATAGTTAAAGGTATGAAGCGTGTGAGTCAATAACATCAGTAGTGTCAACGTGGATGCGTGTGGGATAAAGTGTGAGTGTTGTCAGCGAAACCAAAGGAAACCAAAACCGAAATAACCGGCAGCAACTGGCTGGGAACACTCCACGTACACCGGAGAGTAAGCCCGCCCCGAGCAACGGTAGAGCAGGGTTTTATGCCCTCCCTGTTCCTGGCCCAGGTGCTCCGCATCAGGTAATCTGCTCTCTAGGGACAGAGGGACAAAAGCATACTGGCAGTGATTAGAGACAGGGGCCGTCACACCCCCCCCCTTAAAGTCGGTGTCCCCAAGGGATCACCGGCCTACTGCCCATCAATGCAACGGTGCACGTGACAACGCATCCGCAATAACATTGTCCTTCCCTTTAATATGTTTGATGTCGAGGTTGTAAACCTGAAGGAACAACGACCATCGTGTTAGCCTCTGGTTTGGGCATCTGATGGAATGCAAAAAAGTCAACGGATTGTGATCCGTGTACACCAAAATCCGCTCTCCCGTTCCTACATACACATTAAAATGTTGCAGTGCCCAAATGAGCGACAACGCCTCCTTCTCAATCACAGAGTAATTTCCCTGGTACTTGTTAAACTTTTTTGAGAAAAAACTGACTGGCCTCACCAATCCCTGGTCGTCATCCTGAAGCAAGACGGCACCTGCTCCCACCTGGCTGGCATCTACTTGGAGCATAAACGCTCTATCAAAACACGGAGCAGCTAGCACGGGAGAAGAGCACAACAGAGATTTGACATTATCAAAAGCCCCCTGACATTCAGACGACCAAGCAAACTTCACCTTGGCCTTGAGTAGTTCAGTGAGAGGAAACACAATAGTCTAAAAGTTTTTACAAAAACTCCTGTAGTACCCCACTAAACCCAAAAACCTTTGCAACTCCTTCTTAGTCATGGGTTGCGGATATCTGGCCATCGCCATGACCTTGGCCTGAACTGGGGCTACACGGCCCTGTCCTACCACACGACCGAGGTATGTCACTGTAGCCTTGCCAAAGTCACATTTGGCCAAATTAATGGTGAGCCGCGCTTCTGCCAAACGATCAAACAGTGCGCGAATGCGCTGAAGATGCGAATGCCACGTATCGCTGTAAATGACCAAATCATCCAGATAAACCGCACAACCTTTTAATCCGGAAACTACACGATTCATCAACCGCTGAAATGTTGCGGGGGCATTCTTCAACCCAAAAGGCATCACTTTATAGGAATAAAGACCCGACGGTGTGATAAAAGCAGCAATCTCCTGTGCACGCTTTGACAAAGGAACTTGCCAATACCCTTTAAGCAAATCAAATTTGCTAACAAACTTTGCAGACCCCACCTGATCTATACAATCATCCATACGTGGCAAAGGAAAATAATCAGATTTTGTCACAGAATTCACTTTCCTCATGTCAGTACAGAATCTAGGTGTTCCATCCTGCTTGGGCACCAAAATACATGGAGACGCCCAACTAGATAACGTAGGTACAGCGATGTTATTTTGGAGCATGTACTCCACCTCAGCGTCCAAATACTCACGTTTCACCGGCGGCATACGGTAGAAGTGCTGCTTAATTGGCTGAGCATCCCCAACATCAATATCATGCTCCGCCCACTCAGTTTGTGAAGGAATATCCCCAAACAAACACGGATATTTGTGTACCAACTCTGACATTTCTTCCCGTTTTGCCTCCGGCAGATGAGCCAGCAATTTGTCTAATTTACCAAGTGATTCTGAATTTTTCAAACGCCCATACAGGAGACTATCATCAGGCTCTGGCACCCCATCTCCCTCATGCACCAATAGCTCTGAACCTACCGCAAGAGCCGGATGAACCCCATCTTTCACCTCCTGCCCCAAGTCAGTGTCCACTACACGCCTGAAGTACGGTTTCAGGAGATTTATGTGGCAGAGACGCTTGACCTTTCTACGTTCTGGTGTTGCAATGACATAATTCAACTCAGACGTTTTCTCTATGACCGTGTATGGTCCTGTGTATTTAGCCTGAAATGGCGAACCAACAATAGGCATAAGTGCTAGAACCTGGTCTCCTGGACTGAACTCATGTCGCTCTGTACGTCGGTCATATAACTTCTTCATTTTCCTTTGCGATACCGACAACCTTTCCTGGGCCATACTGCCAGCTACAAACAAACGATGCCTAAAACCATTCACATAGTCCACTAGTCTCACTGGCAACTTAGTATCCACACAGCCATCTTTCAGTACTGCCAAGGGACCACGCACAGAATGTCCAAAGACCAACTCATTTGGGCTAAAACCTGTACTCTCCTGTACAGCCTCCCTCGCCGCCAACATCAACCATGGAAGCCCCTCTTCCCAGTCTCTATCCAACTCCGTACAAAATCCCCGTAGAAGAGACTTAAGGGTCTGGTGGAACCTTTCCAAGGCTCCTTGGCTTTGTGCATGATACGCAGATGATTGGCTCTGTTTAATGCGCAACAACCTCAACACCTGCCCAAACATATGTGATGAGAAGTTAGACCCTTGGTCACTCTGGACCACCTTAGGAATGCCAAATATAGAAATGAATTGTGACAATGCCTTAACCACAGCCTTAGTTGTGATTGACCTCAACGGATAAGCCGCCGGGTACCTGGTAGTTTGGCACATCACTGTGAGCAAATATTTACAACCAGACTTGGAACATGGCAACGGACCCACACAGTCCACAATGAGGTGTGTAAATGGTTCACTCAGAGCCGGGATAGGCTGCAGTGGCGCCGGCTTGATCTTCTGATTTGGTTTTCCTGTTAGCTGGCATACATGACATGTTTTAATGTATGCGGCCACATCCCTTTTGACATACGGCCAAAAGAAATGTTTCAGAATGTTAAGGTATGTTTTCCGAACTCCAAAGTGTCCACTCTTGTCATGTGCTACTTCCAAGACAAGAGGACGAAACTTAGTTGGCACCACCATTTGGAAAACATCATTTCTCACACAATCCTCCCCCATGGGAACCCATTTTCTGAACAACACCCCCTCCTGCAAGAAGTAGCCATTGGCTGCACTATTTATCTCAGAACCAGGCCAAACTCGCTCAAATACTTCCTTCAAAGAAGAATCCCCACGTTGCTCCTCTACTACCTCACTGTGCGACCATGACACAGGAAGCTCCGACAGAGATGGGACCTCCAAAACTACCTCGACCGCGTCATCCGATGACATGTCAGGGTCTGATTTGCTCATAGCTCGTGTAAAAACGCAGGATGAAAAGACCTCGGGCAACACCCTGGAGCTCTCGTCAGACGTAGAATCAATTGGACAACATGTGACCACCGGTGCGGGAAGAGTGTCCGTCCAAACTCTGCTACCAGCCAAGCCGTTGCCCAAAATAAAATGTATCCCTTCAATAGGCAATGCCGGACGCACACCAACAGCTATCTCACCGTTAACCAGCTCACAGTCAAGCACCATCCTGTGCAACGGAACAGGGAGAATCGTCAATCCCATCCCACGACTGAGAACACAGTCACCAGTGTCAGTCTCCTCAGAAAAAGGCAAAACAGAGTCAACGATATACGAATCATAGGCCCCTGTATCCCTCAAGATTTTTATCGGGACCTTTATCTCACTTCCCAAAAGTGACACAAATCCGTCTCGAATGAAAGGAGCATAAGCTGCCAAAACCCCCAGGTCACAAGAGTGAGATGTACGCCCCCCAGAGTGCGATGTACGCCTCTCAGCAAAACAGCAGTCTTTCACCGTAGCTGCAAACGCAGCAGGCCTAACATTAGATCTTACATCCCTTAGTTTAGCCTGTAACGTAGGACAATCTGCCTTCCAATGTCCTTCCTCCCGACAATAATTACAGGTATTACTATTGTCGAATCTGCCACCTGTTCGAAAGTCAGACTTAAAACCTCCCACCTTCCTTGAACGCATCTCCTGCGAAACCGCGTCAGAACCATCGCGAGCCACAGAACACTCTCTGAAACTGCTCTTATGAAGCAACACGTATTCATCAGCTGACACGGCCGCATTAGCAGCAGTTGTGCTCCTTTGTTCGATGACATATGTCGCAATACGACCTGGAAGGATATTTTTGAATTGTTCCAAAATCATCAATTCACACAGACCGTCAAACGTAGCTATGTCAAGGGCTGTTAACCATCGCTTGAAGTGAGTTGATAGGTCTCTCACCAACTCCACATATGTCTGACCACTTTTCTTCTCCAAGGACCTAAAACGCTGGCGATAAGCCTCTGGTACCAGCTCATACACTTTAAGCACCGCAGATTTTATTTTAGAATAGCTAGAGCTATCCTCCAGGCTCAAAGAGGAATACGCTTCCTGTGCCTTCCCTGAGAGGACACACTGCAGCATCAGCGCACAGTCCGCCTCGAGCCACTTTCTAGCCTTAGCTACACGTTCAAACAGCACGAAGAACGTGTCCGGATCCCTTTCATTAAACGGTGGCAACCAGCGCAAATTACTAACTTCAAAGCGATCCACAGCAGACCTGGGCACCTGCGCGCCCCGATCGTCCCCGGACAACACGCCATCTCTGACCAGTGACAAACGATATTTCTCCAGATCTATTTTTGCAGTCTCTGATTCCTGGCGGAGTCTCTCAATTTCTATCTGTTTTTTAATTTCCAATTCATGTTTACCTTTGTCATGTTCCAACTGCAACAGCCAAATCTCCTTCTGTTGCTCAAACGATAGTCCATGAGTTTGAAAAGATACAGCAGTAGGAATCGAAGACAACTCTTGTTTACCCCCAGCAAACAGTCCTATCTCGGACAATTTTGACTTGATAGCATATTTAATGTTCTCCTTGCTGCGTTTATCTCCTATAACCACCACTGAATAATGATCCGCAATCAAGAGCAACTGCTCTCTTGTGCATATATCCAGGGACTCCTGAGATGGGGCGGCAATGAACGCCTCAACCTCAGACATTTCCACTATATACAACGATCATCCACTGAATAAATCCACGTTGACGCACACAGCCGAACCAGACCGACACCTCCAAGTTCACCCCTGTGCGAAATGAGGAATAACCCTCACCTCGGTTTGGAGTCTCCCCGCTATCTACAAATCAACCCAGCTAACTAAGCTCCTCCCTAGTCTTCATGCAGCTACTTGTGGTGGGTATTTATGCACTGAAGACCGCTGGTTTAGCAGAGCGACTAGCAAGCTAGCAACTCCCCTGAAACCACGGACATGCTCCCAAGCAAGCTTCAACCACGTTCGCCACAGCACTACAGAAAACCAGCTCAACGAACCCAAAGGGCAACGTCGCTACAGCCTACCAGGGAAAACTCCGCACCACTTTGATGGAATTACGCACTGAGCAACTTGCAGGAGTCCTCTCGCTGCAGCACAATCATAACCACGCACCCCCCCCCCTCACCAAGTCCGGATAAGAAAGACCAAAAAAATAAATATGAACGTAACTTACCCAGTAGATATATCCCAACCCCGTTGCATTGAATCAATACTCACATGAGCAGCTACGTTTACCGGCGGCACAAGTAAACCAAGGAGGAAGCAAACAATCAATCTAAATCATAGCATAAACGGGAAAAAAGCTGGACGAGCCCCCAATTTGTCATAACCCGGCTCTTAGGCCATGACAAATACGGCAGACACAACAGATGATGGTACTGTAAACTGTTTATTTAACCAAATCAAGAGATAGTTAAAGGTATGAAGCGTGTGAGTCAATAACATCAGTAGTGTCAACGTGGATGCGTGTGGGATAAAGTGTGAGTGTTGTCAGCGAAACCAAAGGAAACCAAAACCGAAATAACCGGCAGCAACTGGCTGGGAACACTCCACGTACACCGGAGAGTAAGCCCGCCCCGAGCAACGGTAGAGCAGGGTTTTATGCCCTCCCTGTTCCTGGCCCAGGTGCTCCGCATCAGGTAATCTGCTCTCTAGGGACAGAGGGACAAAAGCATACTGGCAGTGATTAGAGACAGGGGCCGTCACAATCATGTTGTTATATCTCATGTTGTTATACCTCATGTTATATCTCATTTTGTTTAATACCTCATATTGTGATACCTCATCTTGTTATATCTCATCTTGTTATATCTCATCTTGTTATATCTCATCTTGTTGTATCTCATCTTGTTATATCTCATCTTGTTGTATCTAGTTTTGTTTAATACCTCATCTTGTTATATCTCATCTTGTTATATCTCATATTGTTATATCTCATCTTGTTGTATCTAGTTTTGTTTAATACCTCATCTTGTTATATCTCATCTTGTTATATCTCATCTTGTTGTATCTAGTTTTGTTTAATACCTCATCTTGTTATATCTCATCTTGTTATATCTCATCTTGTTATATCTCATCATGTTGTATCTAGTTTTGTTTAATACCTCATCTTGTTGTATCTAGTTTTGTTTAATACCTCATCTTGTTATATCTCATCTTGTTATATCTCATATTGTTATATCTCATCATGTTGTATCTAGTTTTGTTTAATACCTCATCTTGTTGTATCTAGTTTTGTTTAATACCTCATCTTGTTATATCTCATCTTGTTGTATCTAGTTTTGTTTAATACCTCATCTTGTTATATCTCATCTTGTTGTATCTAGTTTTGTTTAATACCTCATCTTGTTATATCTCATCTTGTTGTATCTAGTTTTGTTTAATACCTCATCTTGTTATATCTCATCTTGTTATATCTAGTTTTGTTTAATACCTCATATTGTTATATCTCATCTTGTTGTATCTAGTTTTGTTTAATACCTCATCTTGTTATATCTCATCTTGTTGTATCTAGTTTTGTTTAATACCTCATTTTGTATCTAGTTTTGTTTAATACCTCATTTTGTATCTCGTTTTGTTTAATACCTCATATTGTTATATCTCATCTTGTTATATCTCATCTTGTTGTATCTAGTTTTGTTTAATATCTCATCTTGTTATATCTCATCTTGTATCTAGTTTTGTTTAATACCTCATATTGTTATATCTCATCTTGTTGTATCTAGTTTTGTTTAATACCTCATATTGTTATACCTCATCTTGTTATATCTCATCTTGTTGTATCTAGTTTTGTTTAATACCTCATATTATTATATCTCATCATGTTATATCTAGTTTTGTTTAATACCCCATATTGTTATATCTCATCATGTTATATCTAGTTTTGTTTAATACCTCATATTGTTATACCTCATCTTGTTATATCTCATCTTGTTGTATCTAGTTTTGTTTAATACCTCATATTGTTATATCTCATCATGTTATATCTAGTTTTGTTTAATACCTCATATTGTTATACCTCATCTTGTTATATCTCATCTTGTTGTATCTAGTTTTGTTTAATACCTCATATTGTTATACCTCATCTTGTTATATCTCATCTTGTTGTATCTAGTTTTGTTTAATACCTCATATTGTTATACCTCATCTTGTTATATCTCATCATGTTATATCTAGTTTTGTTTAATACCTCATATTGTTATACCTCATCTTGTTATATCTCATCTTGTTGTATCTAGTTTTGTTTAATACCTCATATTGTTATACCTCATCTTGTTATATCTCATCATGTTATATCTAGTTTTGTTTAATACCTCATATTGTTATACCTCATCTTGTTATATCTCATCTTGTTGTATCTAGTTTTGTTTAATACCTCATATTGTTATACCTCATATTGTTATATCTCATCATGTTATATCTAGTTTTGTTTAATACCTCATATTGTTATACCTCATCTTGTTATATCTCATCTTGTTGTATCTAGTTTTGTTTAATACCTCATCTTGTTATATCTCATCTTGTTGTATCTAGTTTTGTTTAATACCTCATATTGTTATATCTCATCATGTTATATCTAGTTTTGTTTAATACCTCATATTGTTATACCTCATGTTGTTATATCTCATCTTGTTGTATCTAGTTTTGTTTAATACCTCATATTGTTATATCTCATCATGTTATATCTAGTTTTGTTTAATACCTCATATTGTTATATCTCATCTTGTTATATCTCATCTTGTTGTATCTAGTTTTGTTTAATACCTCATCTTGTTATATCTGATCTTGTTGTATCTAGTTGTTGGAATGCTGTTAAGCATTCCAACTATTGTTATCCTGTTTCTTTATTGTTGGAATGCTGTTACTGCTACCATCAATATTATTACTACCACTACTGCTGTTACTACCACTACTACTATTACTTATACTACAACTGCTACTACTGCTATTCATGCTACTACCAGTACTAATACTACTACAGCTATTAGAACGACTGCTACTAGTACTACTACTACTGCTACTTCAAATACTGCCATTACTTTTACTACTACTACTACTACTACTACTGTTATATTAAATACTACGACCACTACTACAGCTATTACTACTACTACTACTGATACTAGGCTACTACTTCTTCTAAATACTAATACTTCTTCTAAATACTAATACTTCTACTACTAACAGTGGTGTATAGTAACGAAGTAGAAATACTTCGTTACTGTACTTAAGTAGTTTTTTTGGGTATCTGTACTTTACTTTACTACTTATATTTCTGTTGACTTTTACTTTTACTTCACTACATTTTGCAAAGAAAACTGATACTTTGACTCCGATACATTTCCCCTGAAACCTTCGTTACTCGCTACAAAATCAAATCTATCTTTAGAAACAAAATGAATCATGGGACCAGCGTCGGGGACTGTGGTGGAACACAGACTGCAAGCAAGCAGGTTTGGTGAATCAGTGGTCCTAGCAGCAAGTTAAATCATTGGTTAGTCACGTTAATGCACAATTGCAAACAAGTGCTCTCAAAGCCGCGGTGTTTTGATTCCCAGGATGCTACATGCTATAAGCTAGCGGGCGACTACCTGAGTATAATTCCACTCTACGATGACTGATTTCATGATGGAAGCAGAAATGGAAGCACCTGCTACTCCCGCAACAAACGACGGTGGTGACGAAGACGAACACCCGTGGATCGCTAGCGAGTTAGTGAGCTGAGGAAGTGTTGACAGTTGTGACACCATAGGATTGACGGGAGCCGAGAGAGCGCAGCATTAGCATTAGCGTTAGCATTAGGGAAATCCTTCGCAGCTGTGTGCAAGCTGTCTGTGACGCTGAACACACCTCTACCTGGCTCAGCGGCCTGTGAAAGGCTATTTAGCATCGCAGGACTAGTCTTCAGCCCAAGAAGAGCGAGACGGAATTCTCGCAATTTTGAAAACCAACTTCTTTTGAAGATGAACAGCACATGTTTCAGTTTCAAGTAATTACTGGGTTGTTACTTTCGGTGCTGCTTTAGTATTGATCATGTTTTGATATTTGAGTCATGTTGTGGATGATCAGATGGAGTTATGATGGCAGCAGTCGCCCAATTGCAGATTCAGCTTGAGACAAACCTTTGTCTATTGTGTTCAAATCAGGCCCATAGGAGTTTACAAGGCAGGTGTCCTTTCTCTAAACACTGACCTGATGCATCAAGTGGATATGTTTTGCTGAACATGATATTATGCATTTGCCCTCTACATCCTCTCGTCTAATGAGCAGACTTATAAACGCACTGTTACAACTCCTTCATAGTGTCATATTGCTTTTCGGAGAATTATGATGATAAGTTCATAGTAGATGCAAAAGTATACTTATGTACAATATATTATGTTGAACATTGTTGCTCCTGGATGGATCACAGCCAACCCAATTATGTTCAACACAGCTCCATGTCCTTGGTCATGGTGCCACAGCACTTAAAAGAATAAACTTCATCATTCTCACTATTCTGACCCTTTGCTTTTTTATTAACAGCATTTACTTGTACTTTTACTTCCAATGAACAGGTTATGTTCTGTGTGTGGAATGCTTTTTCTAGTTTTAAATGGATTCTTATCTTCTCTTATCTCTACTAATCTCATTTTAAATGGATTCTTATCTTCTCTCATCTCTTCTAATCTCATTTTAAATGGATTCTTATCTTCTCTCTCATCTCTTCTGCTGAGAAGAGATGGTTCACGTCTAATCTCATTTTAGGTTTCCTGCATAGAAGAGTTTTAATCTACCTTGATATTTTATTATAACTTTAGGATCTTATCTATCAAGCTCACTTTAATATGTCTCATTTTATATCATCTCATATTTGATCTCATCTCATGTTATCCGATATCTCTTCTCATCTCCGTCTCATCTTATCGTCCGTTACCTCACCTCATCACATGACCTCATCACATGCCCTGTGGCGACGTCATCGCCGTGACTCACCATGAGGGCGTAGTCCACCTTGATGATGTCACAGCCGAGCAGCGAGGGCTTCAGTTTTGGGACCCTGATGGTCTTCCCCTGCCACACGTCGCACATGTTGGAGATGATGTGGTTTCCTCAAACCGTCGATAGTTTCTGACGCAACTCCTGAAAACAAAAACACGAGAGTGAGGTCAGTGGAGGAACAGGAAGTCATCCCGTTGAGGAACAGGAAGTCGTCACCTTGATGCGTCCACCGGCGAGATACGAGTGTTTGGCAATGATGGCGGCCTTCGGCATGACGATGCGTGAACAGGTGTTCTCGAACTTGGCGTTGATGTTGATCTCTTCTCCCTCACAGAAGCCCTTCCTGTCGATCCGAGCGCTGATGGACACCTGACCGTCAGGTATGAACATGCAGGTGACCTTCTTCTGTTTGGAGGCTGCAGCCGGAGCCTGAGGACACAAGTATCAGTCAGCTATTAATAAAAAGGTACAACTGAACAAGTTCTTTCATATCCGTTTCTGGGTTTTTAGTTGCGTGCGACTATTATATGTCGAGGGCTTTTATTGTGAAAGGGAGGAACAGAAGGAGTGGATCTGGTTAAAAGCTGAAAGAAGTAATAAAGTTTGCAGTCTTGTTCAGAATACGGAGCCTCCGAGTTGATATGAATATGTAGATATAAATATTACTATCACTAAACTGTTACTGTTACTAAATGTAAATATAAAACAAATAAATATGAATATAAATGTACAAATATAAATCTATAAACACAAATGTATAAATTTGAATATAAATATAAAAATATAAATATAAAAACTAAAATATATGAATATTAATATAAATACATAAACATGGACGTAACTCAACCCGTTCCTCGGACATGATTGGTTGATGCATTTATTCGTGGTTAATATTCACGTTAAATGTGAAAGTATTAATGCCAAAAACAACATAAAAACATAATGACATGAAAACAAACGGCCTTTAGTTAAATGAATGAGATTAATATCTGCATGAATATGATTCTACAGGTCGGCATACGGAGCAGCCGGGGATCGAACCGCCGGCCTGTGATCAGCAGACGGGCGTTTCGTTTGTTGAGATTTCGTGTTGGTTATCGTTGTTATTGTGGAACATGTGATGAACTAATAATCCTGTTTGTTTACCAGCAGGTCCGGTCGGTTGATGTCCAGCGGCTCCTCCACCTCAAACGCCTTCTCACACTGCAAAGCATTCTGGGTAGGGCCGTCCAGCACGGCTCGCACGGAGTAACGGACGTAACCAAACTTCCCTTTGTAAGACGAGACCAGACGGCTGGAAGCAGATCAGAGGACACGCCAGATCAATGACTCACCAGATCAATGACTCACCAGATCAATGACTCACCAGATCAATGACTCACCAGATCAATGACTCACCAGATCAATGACTCACCAGATCAATGACTCACCAGATCAATGACTCACCAGATCAATGACTCACCAGATCAATGACTCACCAGATCAATGACTCACCAGATCAATGACTCACCAGATCAATGACTCACCAGATCAATGACTCATCAGATCAATGACTCACCAGATCAATGACTCACCAGATCAATGACTCACCAGATCAATGACTCACCAGATCAATGACTCACCAGATCAATGACTCACCAGATCAATGACTCACCAGATCAATGACTCACCAGATCAATGACTCACCAGATCAATGACTCATCAGATCAATGACTCACCAGATCAATGACTCACCAGATCAATGACTCATCAGATCAATGACTCACCAGATCAATGACTCACCAGATCAATGACTCATCAGATCAATGACTCACCAGATCAATGACTCATCAGATCAATGACACGCCAGTCAATGACTCACCAGATCAATGACTCATCAGATCAATGACTCACCAGATCAATGACTCATCAGATAAGATAAGATAAGATAAGATAATCCTTTATTAGTCCCTCAGTGGGGAAATTACAGGATTACAGCAGCATTGCTCACAAGTAATAAAATAAGATAAAAAACAAGTAATATAATAAACTAAACAGTAAACAGTAGAACAGTAATAAAATACGACAGTAAGAAGAGTATTAGATATACTAAATGTGCCAGTATATACAGAATATACAGAATATACAGAATATACAGGCGGATCAGGTAAATACTTAAAACATATTGGATATTGCACGGATTAGATGAGATGTGATATTGCACCAGGTGAATGAATTAAAGTGTTCAGTGTGTGCAAAGTGTTCGTGTTCAAGTGTTCAGTGTGTTAGTGGTCCACCGAGAGCAGTTTGTTGTGCAGCCTGACAGCAGCGGGGAGAAAGGACTTGCGGTACCTCTCCCTCAGACACCGGGGGTGAATCAGCCGGTGACTGAAGGAGCTGTGCAGAGCTGCCAGAGTGTCCTGCATGGGGTGGGAAGCGTGGCTCATCAGGGATGAGAGCTTCGCCATCATCCTCCTGTCTCCCACCACCTCCACAGTATCCAGTGGACATCCCAGCACGCTGCTGGCCTTCCTCACCAGTTTGTCCAGTCTCCTCCTGTCAGCTGCCGCGATGCTGCTGTTCCAGAAGACCACTCCATAGAAGATGGCTGATGCCACCACGGAGTCGAAGAAGGTCTTCAGGAGTGCTCCCTGCACCCCAAAAGACCTCAGTCTCCTCAGCAGAAAGAGTCTGCTCTGTCCTTTTTTATAAAGAGCGTGAGCGTGGTCAGTCCAGTCCAGTTTATTGTTCAAGTGAACACCCAGGTACTTATACGACTTCACGACCTCAATGTCCAGTCCCTGGATGCTCACCGGTGTCGGAGGAGGGCGTTTACCCCGGCGGAAGTCCACGACCAGCTCCTTGGTCTTGCTGGAGTTGATGTGGAGGCGGTTCCGCTGGCACCATCCTAAAAAGTCCTGGTTTAGTTCCCTGTATTCTCTGTCATCATCGGCGGAGATGAGGCCGACGATTGCAGAGTCGTCGGAGAACTTTTGCAGGTGGCAGTTTGCAGAGTTGTGTTTGAAGTCCGAGGTGTAAATGGAGAAGAGGAATGGAGCTAGAACGGTTCCCTGTGGGGCCCCTGTGCTGCAGGACACCCGATCTGACTCACACTCCCGTATCCGCACATACTGTGGACGGTTGGTGAGGTAGTCCAGGATCCATGCAGTGAGGTGGTGGTCCACCCCGGTCTGCTCCAGCTTGTCCCTCAGAAGCAAAGGCTGGATGGTGTTGAAGGCACTGGAGAAGTCGTAGAACATGACTCTCACAGTGCTTCCAGCCTTTTCCAGGTGAGAGAGGCATCTCTGCAGCAGGAAGATGACGGCGTCATCCACCCCGATGCCGGACTGGTAGGCGAACTGAAGTGGGTCCAGGGATGAACTCACCAGAGGGCGGAGATGGGCAAGGACCAGCCTCTCCAGGGTCTTCATCAGGTGGGATGTCAACGCCACCGGCCTGTAGCTGTTGAGGTCCTTGGGCCGCGGGTTCTTTGGTACCGGTACCACGCAGGATGTCTTCCATAGCTGTGGTACTTTCCTCAGCCTCAAGCTCAAGTTGAATATGTGCTCCGCTATCCCGCACAGCTGGTCTGCGCAGGTTTTGAGGAGCCTTGAGCTGATGCCGTCTGGACCCGTGGCCTTCCTCGCCTTGATCCTCCTCAGTTCATTCCTCACTTGGTTGAGGGACACTCTGGGGGGTGGGGTGCTGTGTGTTGGAGTGGGGGTGGGTTGCTGGTCGTAGGGTGCTGGGTGTGAGAGGTGTGGAGGGGAGCCGAGTGCTGTGGGAAGGGGGGAGGTGGAGGGGGGGTAATAATCCACAGGGGATGCAGATGATGGGGATGATGGGGGTTGCAACAGCAGGGAGGACTGGGTGGGGGGAGGGGTGGATGGCTGGTCAAATCTGTTAAAAAACAAGTTCAGCTCATTCACCCACTTTTGGTCCCCCTCAGGCTGTTGGTTGGGCCCCTTGAACCCAGAAATCGCCTTGAGGCCCTTCCAGACCCCGGCGGTGTTATTCTGCTGCAGCTGGTCCTCCATCTTCATCCTGTAGACATCTTTCCCCTCCCTGATCTTCGTCCGCAGCTCCCTCTGCACAGTCCTCAGCTCCTCTTTGTTGCCAGATCTAAAAACCCTCTTCTTCTCCTTGAGGAGGGCCTTTATCTCCGGAGAGATCCAGGGTTTGCCATTTGAGAAACACCGTACAGTCCTGGTGGGTACGGTGTTCTCAACACAGAAGTTAATATAGTCCGTGATGCAGTCGGTGAGACCGTCGATGTCTTCCCCATGGGCATCACTGAATACCTCCCACACAGTTGTCTCAAAACAGTCCTTCAGAGCCTCCTCGGCTCCATCGGTCCATCGTCTAACTGTGCGGGTCACAGCTGGCTGCTTCTGTGCAAGAGTTGTGTATACAGGCAGGAGGTGCACCAGGTTGTGGTCAGATCTGCCCAGGGGAGGGAGAGGTGATGATATGTATGCCTCCTTGGTGTTGGCATAAAGAAGGTCCAGTGTTTTATTGTCTCTGGTGTGGCATTTGACATACTGGGTGAATGTGGGCAGAGTGGAGGATGGAGGGGCATGGTTAAAGTCCCCAGAGAGAAGGAGGAGGGCATTGGGGTGTTGTGTCAACAGCCTGCTTGTCGCCGAGTGGATGACGTCACAGGCCGCTTCCGCGTCAGCAGAGGGGGGGATATACGCAGCCACCATAATAACGTGCGAAAATTCCCTAGGCAGATAGTGTGGCCTCATGCTAACCGCTAACAGTTCAATGTCCGCTGTGCAGGTCTGCTCCTTAACAGTGATGTGCCCAGAGTTACACCATCTATCATTAACAAACACTGCCAGGCCTCCTCCCTTCCTCTTACCGCTCTCCGTTGTCCTGTCCGCCCGTATGATGCGGAACCCGTCCAGAGTAGCGTGCGTGTCCGGTGTTAGCTCGGTTAGCCACGTCTCCGTAAACACCATGAGGCTAGACTCCCGGTATTCCCTCTGATGGCGAGTTAGCGCCGCTAGCTCGTCCATCTTGTTGGGCAGAGACCTCACGTTTCCCATGATGATGGAGGGGAGAGCGGGTGTGTAGCGTCTTCTCCTGGCGCGACGTTCTGCTCCCGCACGGCATCCCCGTTTCTTCCTCCTCAGCTCGCGGGGAACAGCGGGTCTCTCGTCAGGTAGCACCGCCGTGTCCCGGAATGCTAACAGCTGGTCCCTAGCGTAAACAACTAACGTTAGTCCATGGCTGCACGCTGGATCCCCAGACACGGAGGTGCAAATTGCAATAAACAGCAGATAGACCACGACAAGCTCGACGTGTCTAGCTGCCATAATGCACCGATTAAGAACGGTAGCTAAAAAAGAAGCGAAAATGACTCATCAGATCAATGACTCACCAGATCAATGACTCATCAGATCAATGACTCATCAGATCAATGACTCATCAGATCAATGACTCACCAGATCAATGACTCATCAGATCAATGACTCATCAGATCAATGACTCACCAGATCAATGACTCATCAGATCAATGACTCATCAGATCAATGACTCACCAGATCAATGACTCATCAGATCAATGACTCTGTGTCAGTAAACAGCTCGAGGTCGGTTTTATACCGGAGGATGTCCCCGGTGTCCGGTGTCCCGTTACCCGGGAACCGAGCACCAGCGTGTGGACACCTCGAGGCCGGAGCTCTCCGATTGGTGCATTCGGGCTGTTGCTGGTGAGTGCAGCCAATCAGAGCGCAGAGAGGACGCGTGGGCAGCTCGTGCCGGTGGGGGGGTATGAGGCGGGGCCTGTAGGGAGGGGGCGGGGCCTGTAGCTGGAAGGCCATAAATAAGAGAGAGAGTCGAGAGTGAGAATAGAAACAGCTGCTGCTGCACAACAATAACAACAACTGTTCATAGAGAAACATTTATCCATGTATTTATATGTATAGTATAATATTAAAGTCATTTAAAGACATTCAAAATGTATCGTCATTTACAGTCATTGCAAACTCATTTAAAGTCATTTAGATATTTTAGCTCCAATGTTTCGATCAGTCACACGTTTGAAGTTCTGTACGTTCCTCATTATTTCTTACATAGTTATATCTCTCTATCTCTCTCTCTCCATCTGTCTCTCTATCCTTACTGACCAGCAGCTCACCTTTGTTTACCTGCTGGCAGTGACGTGCGCTGAGGCTCGTGGCTGGTGAGGCACTGACTCCATTGTTCAGTCAGATTTACAAATATATGAACCCAATATAGAGCATCTGAAATCACCATTCAATTGGCAGCCTGCACATTGACTACTGGTTGTTTTTCACATCAGCATTCTTTACACACATAGGAAAGGTGCATATTTGAACGCACCAGGCGCGTGTGCGCCGCGATCTCAGACCGGCCCCACCAACCTGTTTCAGAAGCGGAGCGCGAGATCCCGCGATAATCTGTGTAACAACACGGATTCATAAAGAGAACAACAAACACACAGAAGGTGCTTCACCTGTCCGCCGTTGGATTGCTGTTGATTTGGTCATATTTCCCTGTTTTTTAAGAACTGTTTAAGCTTTGATATTTAATCTTCAATGTTTGCGGTCAAAGCTAAATATAAGAAGAAGAAGAGAAGTGTAGAAGAAGAGTAACGGAACGACAGGCATGAACCCGACCCGTGGGCTCTCTTGCGCCCCCTTCAGTGAGGCAGAGGTACTGAGTGCCTCCCCTCTGTGCTTCTGTCAGTTCAGCAGACTGAATATGTTCTACACATAGTGAAATACATGAGCTGTTCTATGGAAAGAAAGGACATATAGTACAAGTGTCTACGTTACAGTGGTGACAAACAATGAGAAAGCAAAGACACGCGCTCAACACAGTTGGTGAGGATTGCGCAATCTGAGGTGAGGCAGATCTCATAGCTGCCTCACCTCATTCAGCGATTTTGACTCTAAAAATGCTTTAAACGATTGAAATCATACAGAAATTACATTTATAACACAGATCAGTAGATACATATTATTTATTTATTTTCATTATTTGTTTTTTACTCGTCATGATGGCAGGTGAGGCTCTGCCTCCCCCGACCGCACGTTCCTGCCTGCTGGGTGAAAACAGGAAGATCTACTTCTTCTTTCTTGAGCCTAAAACACATCAGTACAGGACGCTAATGTTAGCATGTCCAGCTAACTAGCTACAATAGCATTGGGAGGGACTAAACTGACTAGCTGTGGGAAGACCCGCCCCCTTCTCTGCCTCTGATTGGCCATACCCTTTCCAGGCGTCTGCTAACGTTAGCTATGATGCTAACCTGTAGCCTGAAGCTAGGCTTCCTGGTCCGAAGACACCAACTGAGGATTTTTTAAATTATTGGCAGTTTTCACCGTTCACGTTTTTAATTTATGCTTTAAAGAAAATTAAATTTTTACAGCCTGAAATATATTTTATGGAAGAACATTACCACCACTAAGGACAAAATAAAGACCCTGTAAGTCATTATAAAGACTTAATATCTCATAAAAATATCACATAATAATTCTGAAATGTATTTTTAATCTTTAGTGGACAACAGAAGACAAAACGTCATGTTTCGGGACATTACGGACGCTGTGTCTTTATTATGAGTAATAATAAAAAATAAATAAACAAACAAACTTCCTGAAGCAGAGAAAGCTTTTATAAAACAGAAAGAAAGAAAGAAAAAGAAAATTGAGTAAAAAGTGTCAACAGTTGATTATTATTCTTTTAATATATATTTTCCATCAAAATGAATCAAGTCTAATTAAAAACGTTTGATCGATGCTATTATTAGTTGTTATGTTGCTTTAACTCACCCCCCCCCCCCCCCCCATCTAAAGACTATAAATAAACCAGAGTGTGTTTGTTCTGTCCAGTCTGTCGACCGCCGTGATCGTCATCTGTTCAACGTCTGATCGAACCTGAGGGCAGAAAAATAGACCTTCAGTAGTCAGTAGAACTACAGTAGTCAGTACAACTAGAGTAGAACTACAGTAGAGTCAGTACAACTAGAGTAGAACTACAGTAGAGTAAGAGTAGAGTAAGAGTAGAACTACAGTCGAGTAAGAGTAGAACTACAGTAGAGTAAGAGTAGAACTACAGTAGAGTAAGAGTAGAACTACAGTCGAGTAAGAGTATAACTATAGTAGAGTCAGTACAACTAGAGTAGAACTACAGTAGAGTAAGAGTAGAGTAAGAGTAGAACTACAGTCGAGTAAGAGTAGAACTATAGTAGAGTCAGTACAACTAGAGTAGAACTACAGTAGAGTAAGAGTAGAACTACAGTAGTCAGTACAACTAGAGTAGAACTACAGTAGAGTAAGAGTAGAACTACAGTAGAGTAAGAGTACAACTAGAGTAGAACTACAGTAGAGTAAGAGTAGAGTAAGAGTAGAACTACAGTAGAGTAAGAGTACAACTAGAGTAGAACTACAGTAGAGTAAGAGTAAAGTAAGAGTACAACTACAGTAGAGTAAGAGTAGAGTAAGAGTACAACTAGAGTAGAACTACAGTAGAGTAAGAGTAGAACTACAGCAGAGTAAGAGTACAACTACAGTAGAACTACAGTAGATTAAGAGTAGAACTACAGTAGAGTAAGAGTACAAGTAGAGTAGAACTACAGTAGAGTAAGAGTAGAACTACAGTAGAGTAAGAGTACAAGTACAGTAGAACTACAGTAGAGTCAGTACAACTACAGTAGAGTAAGAGTAGAGTAAGAGTAGAACTACAGTAGAGTAAGAGTACAACTACAGTGGAACTACAGTAGAGTAAGAGTAGAACTACAGTAGAGTCAGTACAACTAGAGTAGAACTACAGTAGAGTAAGAGTACAACTACAGTAGAACTACAGTAGAGTAAGAGTAGAACTACAGTAGAGCCAGTACAACTAGAGTAGAACTACAGTAGAGTAAGAGTACAACTACAGTAGAACTACAGTAGAGTAAGAGTAGAACTACAGTAGAACTACAGTAGAGTCAGTACAACTAGAGTAGAACTACAGTAGAGTAAGAGTACAACTACAGTAGAACTACAGTAGAGAAAGAGTACAACTACAGTAGAACTACAGTAGAGAAAGAGTACAACTACAGTAGAACTACAGTAGAGTAAGAGTACAAGTACCGTACAACTACAGTAGAGTAAGAGTACAACTACAGTAGAACTACAGTAGTCAGTACAACTACAGTAGAGTAAGAGTAGAGTAAGAGTAGAACTAGAGTAGAACTACAGTAGAGTCAGTACAACTAGAGTAGAACTACAGTAGAGTAAGAGTACAACTACAGTAGAGTCAGTACAACTACAGTAGAGTAAGAGTACAACTACAGTAGAGTAAGAGTACAACTAGAGTAGAACTGCAGTCGCGTAAGAGTAGAGTAAGAGTAGAACTACAGTAGTCAGTACAACTACAGTAGAACTACAGTAGAGTAAGAGTACAACTAGAGTAGAACTACAGTAGAGTAAGAGTACAAGTACAGTACAACTACAGTAGAGTAAGAGTAGAACTACAGTAGAGTAAGAGTACAACTAGAGTAGAACTACAGTAGAGTAAGAGTAGAGTAAGAGTACAACTACAGTAGAACTACAGTAGAGTAAGAGTACAACTAGAGTAGAACTACAGTAGAGTAAGAGTAGAGTAAGAGTACAACTACAGTAGAACTACAGTAGAGTAAGAGTACAACTAGAGTAGAACTACAGTAGAGTAAGAGTACAACTACAGTAGAGTCAGTACAACTAGAGTAGAACTACAGTAGAGTAAGAGTACAACTAGAGTAGAACTACAGTAGAGTAAGAGTACAACTACAGTAGTCAGTACAACTACAGTAGAGTAAGAGTAGAACTACAGTAGAGTAAGAGTACAACTAGAGTAGAACTGCAGTCGAGTAAGAGTAGAACTACAGTAGTCAGTACAACTAGAGTAGAACTACAGTAGAGTCAGTACAACTAGAGTAGAACTACAGTAGAGTACCAGTAGGGTGTTCTTACTGGCGTATTGCGTCTGGGATCTGTAGTCTTTCTGTTGGGATGAACTGAGACAACTCATGTAGACTTCTGATGAACCGGATCTTCGTGCTGAACTTCTCACTGTGGACAGTCAGAGAGACAGAGAGACAGACAGACAGACAGACAGACAGACAGACAGACAGACAGACAGACAGACAGACAGACAGACAGACAGACAGACAGACAGACAGACAGACAGACAGACAGACAGACAGACAGACAGACAGACAGACAGACAGACAGACAGACAGACAGACAGACAGACAGACAGAGAGAGAGAGACAGAGAGAGAGACAGAGAGACAGACAGACAGAGAGAGAGACAGACAGACAGACAGACAGACAGACAGACAGACAGACAGACAGACAGACAGACAGACAGACAGACAGACAGACAGACAGACAGACAGACAGACAGACAGAAAGAGAGACAGACAGGCTCCTTTAGCTGGTTGCTAACACATTAGCTAATAGTAGCTGCTGATGTTATTGATTGATGTTATCGGGTGTGTACAGACCTGATGAAGGGTTTGATCACAGTGAGCAGAGCTTTGATGTACCAGGCAGGATGGACGACCAGCAGCCCCTTCAGGTCCTTCTTCAGCCTGGACACACAGACACACAGACGGTCTTAAATACCACCTCCGTCATCATAGAAACCAGGTGTGCTCTCTGACATTTAATGGATAAGTAAAAAGAAGTCTGTGTGAGTGTTTAGCTCCACCCCACTGTGCTGCCACAGTGGATGAAACCAACGTACCTCCTGTCGATGGAGGCGTAGCACTGGTGGAGCCATTTCATGGAGGGCAGCTTGTTTTTGGGAACCATGGCACACAGACAGACCAGCAGGTAGTTCTCTGACACCATCAGGTCCAGGGTCCCCACGATGTACCTGCAGGAACGAACACACACACACACATGAGGCTACTCCACTACCCAGAATGCTCCTGGCTGTCAGCATGTGACCTGCGTTACCTCACCTGAACAGGTTGTCCATGACGTAGTCGTAGTTCTCCACCGTGTTCTCCGGCAGGTAGCAGGCGGCGAACAGGACGACGGCGTTCATCTCGTCTCCATAGTAACCTGACAGCCAATCAGACGCAGAGGGAGGAGTCACGGTTACAGTCACTGGTGTAAATATGGACAGACTGTAACGCCAGGTGTGTTCCAGGTGTGCGTGACCTCTGACCTCCGTGTGACAGGACCTGCAGGTACGGCTCCAGGACGCTCATGTTGACGTGGAACTCGTGTCCAGAGACGGAGAACCTCCTCCAGCGGCGCCCCCTGGTGTCCACCTGGTCCAGATCCATCAGACCCTCGGACTGATCCAACGGGCTGCTGGACACGCCCCCATCCACAGCCATCCGGGGGAGGTCATCTGTTCAGAGAGAGAGGTCAGAGGTCAGAGCTCAGGGAGAGGTCAGAGGTTGCTTGTCTCTCAGCCTGTCTCACCCTCCCACTCCAGCTCGTGGTTGAAGTCGGGCAGCGTGCCCGTCTCGCTGCCTGAAGGCGTCTCCAGAGCCTCCAGGTTGATGTCCAGTGACGGCGTCTCCTCCGGCGTCGCCGACAGCGCGGCGGCCGACAACCCGTCGTTGCTCGGGTCGCGAGAGTCTTTACGGCTCAATGTGAGGCTGAGTGACGGGGCCACGAGGCGCTTCTTAGCCCCGCCCTCAATAGTTCCTGATAGGGCGAGGCTGGTGGGCGGAGCTGAGGGGGCGGGGCAAGAGGACGGAGTGATGAGAAGAGGCTTCTTTTGACTTTAAATATTCACCTTTCCTATTTCTTATTTCCTGTTTAGGTCACCTGGATGCTGATCGTCTCCTGACGGACTCTCTGCCTCCTCTGGATTCCCAGAATCCTCTGGGAGAGGCCTGGACCAAACAGTAAAGGGTTAATCTACACATTAAGGTCAGCTTCCTGGTTCGTCCTCAGTCTGTGAAAACTGTCTCATGTCAAAATTATAAAAAAGAATTTAGTTATAAAATCTTTCTTTTGTCAAGAAAATAAATGACCCCTAGTAAACGTGGACTAAAAATAGAAAGATTTGCAATTCATCAATAACATACACGAGATAATCGATCCAATCTGTTCACATGAACCTCAATAATTAATCCTGAATATTTGGCAGGAAGGTTTTTATTTTAAATAATAATAAATGTAGTTTGAACAATTGATGAAGAAATACCAGCTTAATTTCTTACAAATAAGTTATAAATTACTGATTATAATATGAGTCAATATTATCACTAAATTAACTTGATTAGCATTAAGCTAACATTATGCTAACAAGATTCAAAGTTAATAACAAACAGTAAATATTATTTTATTAGTATTTATGTTAAACTCAGTGCTGGAAATAAGACATTCAGATGTATTTATAATTGAATTTAATGTAGTAATTAGTAGGTTTTCATTATGAGGCAATAATGTCTGCAGCCAATCAGAACGCAGTATTTACGTTTATGTAAAGTATCCAGTTTGTTGATTATTCTTCTTGTAGAAATGAAACTAAATATATTGTTTAAAAACAAAGAAATCCCATAAAGTAGAGAAGTCAAGTTAACGTTATGAACATCAGGTGTCTGATAGAACAATAAACTGTGTTTAACCTTCCGGCTACACAAAGTGAGATAAGAAAAACAAACAGCACTCAGTCGCTCTTCATGAGACACTTTGCCCTTAATTTACTCAACAATAAACACAGAAAGAAAAGAACTTAAAGAACATTTTATAATAAATATATATAAAGTATATTTGTTTTAGTATTTAATAAAATAAGTAAATGTTGAGGTTGAGGTCTGACCTCGGGAAGCCGTCGTCCTGCCACTCCTCCCTCAGCTCCATGTCCTGGATGTTGGGGGGGCCCGAGGCCCCTACGGGAGGCCTGAAGGGACAAAAATAACAATTTGAAAATCTAAAGTTCTGCTGGCTCAAGGTGCGTTCACACCAAACGCGTTGATTTTTTGACGCGCCGCAAAAACGCGTCCAACGCGCCGCCGGTCGTGTTCACACCAAACGCCGCAAAATCGCCGGAGAGGGTGCGTGGTTTATAGACCTGGATCCGTTCAACTGTCCGCCATTAACCATGGAAAAAATAACCTATATTTCTACGTGTTGTGGAAGTCACAGATATCCCGGGAAACTAAACGCCGTCATGTCTGGTTCATAATATTGTTCAGAGGAGCTCCGTGGATTGTATCGAGCTGTATTCACTGTGTCTAGCAAGCCACAGGTCGCTGTTTACTACAGCTGTAGGAACACAACATAAACTGATTTGGCTGTGATTCAACGGCAATAAACCGACAAAAAGGGACTCCGAAATAACTACATAATGATGCCGATTTGTAGGCTACTTGTCTTCTCAATGGAGCTCTGATGGATCGGTGCTAGGCTATGCTAACATCGTAGCAGCTCCACCAGCACTCAATAACGTCACGTAGACGTAAATACGGCAGCGTCTATTCATTGTTTGTACCGTATGGTTTACACAC